>CAUYUJ010015403.1:190406-242906 GCA_963575745.1 Prorocentrum cordatum
GTCTGCGCGACCTGCCACCTCCACCGCCCGACCACCCAAAACAGAAGCCCCCCACCATGCACGGGCTCACGCCCATGTTTGAGGAGCGACCAGTTGTCCCCCGCGCCTTCCCCACCTACGGAGCTTCCACGATCCACATGAACCGACTGCGCAAGCTCCATCGGCAACTCTGTGAGCTTCGTTTCATCGGACAGCACCATCATTTAGATTGCCGTGCCACCCCGCCGTACCTCGCGCAGCGCATCGACTGCACGTGGACCGCGGCCCGCCTCCTATGCCACAAGCTGCGCCCCACGGTTCTCCTAGACTTCCCCGAGGCCTGGACCCCCGACGAGCCAGCACCTCACGGAGAGCACCTTGACGATTTGATCCAACACCTCGACTTGGAGCTGGCGCGACGTGCGAACCGTGCCAAAGCTGAACGCATCAAGATATGGGCTGAGGGCGTCCGCGAGCCAAGCGGGCGAAAGGCGGCCATTTACGCACGGGCTGCTGACAGCTCGCCCACGGCGTATCTCCGCACGCCTACCACACCTGACGATACGCAACTCCACTGCGACACCAACGACTTTAAACCTGACAAAGCTAGCACGGACGACAGCGACGCTGACACCGAAGCTGGCGGCTTCAGCCCCAGCGACGGTAGTTCGCCCGACACGGACAACGACGAAGACCACACTCGTGAACCACCACCTGCGCAGGTCCCCGACATTCTCCCTGCCAACGCCATTGTTGCTAACACCAAAGACATGCTTAAGCTCATGGTCGACACCTGGGAGCCCATCTTGGGCAGGTACCGTGCACGTGCGGGACATGACGCCGAAGCCATGCCGACGTGGGCTGACTTCTACGACGAGTACCGACAAGAGCTGCCTACGCCATCACCAGCTACCCCGTTCCACCTCACCGACGACCAACTCATCCACTTCATTCGCACCCGTTCACCGCGCCGCGCGGGGGGACTGGACGGCTGGACTACTAAGGAGGCTAAGGAGCTACCCGACGACATTCTTCGCCTCTTCGCCAGCGTCCTACGCGCTATGCAACGCACTGGCACCATCCCTGAACCCCTCCTCCACGTGCCAAACCCGTGCCTCCGAAAAGGCCGAGGCGAACTCCCAACGGACCAACGACTTCTCTCGGTGCTTTCCGTTTGGATGTATGCGTGGGAAGCGCCATCTTACCGCAGCCTCACGGACTGGCGGAAAGGATGGACCCACGCCACGAGTTTTGGCGCTGTCCCCAAAGCTACCATTGGGGACGTCAGCACCTCTCTTGCCCTGCGCATCGAACACGCCAGGGCCTTACTCCTCCCCTTAGCTGGAGCTGCCCTGGACCGACAGAAGTGTTTCGACTACCTCATCACGGACATCTGCCTTAACCTTGCGCTTCACGCGGGGTGTCCCCAAGACATCGTTACTGTCCGCAGAAACGTCTACAGTCGCCACAAACGCTACATCCGCATGAACGGTGCGTACTCTAAGGAACTGGCCAGGACAAACGGTCACCTCCAGGGAAGCTCTTGGTCCCTGGACGACATTAAGCTGCTCATGTGTGTTTGGACCAAGAGACAGCATCGATACGTTCCGCGATCACTCAGCACTACCTTTGTTGACGACAGCAACTCCACTACCCACACCGCACCTGAGTTGCAGAAATCTCTTGATGAAACCGCCAAGTTTGATCGATTTTCAGGTCAACGCATTCACCCTGGCAAAGTGGCGGGGTGGGCGCTCACCGACGAGCTGCACACCGCCGTTACCCAGCTCACTCTGGCGGAACGGCCCTTACGCGTGGTCGACTCCTTCAAGCTCGTCGGGAGTTACATCAACGCCGAGGCAGCGCCGGCTCCAGCCGCGCTCAACCTCACGGCCACCGCTGACGCCCGTGTTCGCAGGGCGACTAGTCGCCTGCCGCGCATTGCCAAGCTCCCATCACCGATGCTTATTAAGGCGCGGCACGCCCGTTCCCTTGCTGCCAGCGTCTGTACCACGGGCACCGACATTCAAGCCCCATCAGGCCCCGTCAAAACTGCCTACAACCATGCCCTTAAGGCGGCTATCCGCCCCCAGGGAAACACGTGGGTCGAGTTTTGGACTCTCATGGCCGTGTGCGTCCCAGGACACGCCCTGGAGATTGACGCCATTATGCAGCGTGAAGTCTTCCTGTGTCTGCGGCGACAGGTAAACCGCGACGCTACTCTCTGCGGTCTCGTCAGGGATCTCCAACGCCATGTCCAGACCCTTTTCGGGGGAGGACCTGTCGGACGACTTGTCCAGACGCTTCAGCAGCTCCGTTGGACCTGGCCCACATTTGGCATCATGTACGACGACTGGGGCTGTCAGATCAGTTGGCTGAACTTACCCCAAAACGCCTTCCTTCACATGCTGCGAGCTTCACAACGCAGAGCCTTTCTGAGAAAAATCAAGCCACGGCGTCACGACCTTGGACACCTGGCCTCTGTCAGACAGGGCCTCGACCTCTTCGCCAGCACGTGGCTCGCCCGAACGAAAGGAGCAGCCAAATGCAACGCATGGCAGCTGGCGCTCCTCCTAAACTACCTGTCGGGCGGGGACCACACCCAACAGCGACGATCCCGATCAAACACGTCTGCTGACCCCAGCCCCATCTGCCGATACTGCGACGAGGAAGAGTAAACTCAGGAGCACACTGTTCGCGACTGCAAGTGCTGGGCCCGAGAAAGAGTCCCTCTCACCACCCTCATCAGTGACGAGCAGTGGGCCCTTCTTCCGCCGCACACAAGACACTGCGGGCTCTTCGATGAAGACCCAGCCCTCCTCGACCTGCAGGCCGACCTCGCGAGGGACCCGCTACCTCAGCCCATGCCGCGGCCCCCACCTGAGGGAGATCCTGCGGCTTCAGCCCAGGACTCCTACACCACCTACCTTGACCACGACACTGTTGGACATGGGTCTACGCTGCCACGGACGGTGCATGCACCAACCAAGCCATCCCATTGCTTGCACGAGCGGGCTACGGCGTCTACTACGGCATCGACCACCGCATGAACAACAGTGCACGCGTTCACGGCATTACGCAGAACGCACAGCTTGCGGAGACCCTCGCCATTGTCCACCTCACGGCATGTGCTGAACGGCCCGTGCACGTTTTCGTGGACAACCAGGCGGTGGTCGATGGGTTCCAAAGTATCATCGACGGACACTCACCACCGCAGGGCACGCACGTGGAGCTCTGGGAAAAGATCCACCGATGCGTCATGGCCAAGCCCAACATGTTCCGCGTCGAGACAATCGCAAGCCACCTGGGCGACATGGGCATCGACCTCGGGCTCATCGGGCCCATCGCGGAGGAGTTCAATCGTCCGGCTGACGCCCTCGCCACAACGGCGGCACGTACTCATAACCTTCCAGACGACATTGTCGAAGCTGCCAAAACACGACATCGACAAGCGACCGTGCTTCATGGAGTCGCTGTCGCCATCTACGAGCGTAGACACCGTACACTCCCCCTCCCACACCGCAGGGCTGGGTTCACAGCTGCGGAACTCAACAAAATGGAACCAAATCCCCTGCTGTCTGACCAGGCACCACCCGCGGCTGACCAGACATCCCACAGAACCCGGACGAGCTCTGGGCCGAGGCCCAACGGGCGATATTCGACGACCAGGAGGACGACCCGTTCGGCTTTGGTGGGGGCCTTGACTTCCTGGGCGACGGGCCAGCCAGCGCCAACCCTGCCCCGTCGGGCACCCGCACGGCGCCCCCGACTCCGCCATTGAGAGCGGCAGCGCACCCACATGACAACGCCGCCCATTTTCAAGACGCTGACGAACAGGAGGATGACCTGTTCAGCTTCGGTGGGGGATTGGACGCTTTGGACGACGGACCTGCCAGCGAAAACCCCGCCCCGTCGGGCAACCTCTCGATCCCTATTGCGACTCCGTCCCCGAGAGCGACATCGCCCACATACGATGATATCGGCCACCGCCAAGACGCCGACCATGACCTGGGTGACCCCCGCGGACTGAGTGGCATTGAGGACGCACCGCCGATACCACACGCTGCCGACCATGCCGCCCTACCGAGACGCCAACCTTCTACGCGACCGACCTCAGAGCCCTTGCACGGCATCATGACTGGTCCCACCGCGCAAACCACTCCGCCCCCCCACCGCCGGCAGCCCGCGGGGGCGGCTTCAGCCCCCCCGCAGGGTACTAAACCAGACAGGCCCTCGTGCCCCATCCACGCTTCCATCGTTGCTGAGCGAGAGGAAGCGGCTCCCCCGACCTCTCGGGGCGTGGCCCTAGCGGCTCCAGCCCTGGGGTCGCGCCGGCCCCTCCAGTCACCCTTCAAGGGTGACGGACGTCAGCGTACAGGGTCCCGCACTACGCTAGTCCACCATTTGGACAGGCGTACCGAGGACCTTGCCTCTGTCTCGAGGCCCTCGGCTGCTGGCACTGAGCAGCCACCCCTCACCGACCGCGAAACCGAGCTGTCACAGGCTATGGCTGCCCTCCAGCAGAGGTGCTTAGCTCTCGCCGCGGACCTCGCCGCCGCCCAAGCTCGTCAAGGCCCTCTACTCCAGCGCCTCCACAGCGCTGGGCGAGCCTTTGCCGAGCTGCTCACGGCCTCGCCCGATGGTGCCGTGCCGTCACTCACAATCCAAGCTATGCTGTCATCGTTCCGCGGCGCTCCACCTGGTGCCCCGCGCTAATCTCCTCCTTTCTGCCTGCCCGTGTGTACGCGTGGCTCCGCGTCCACGGTGTCAGGGCGTGGGGGCGGGGGGTGCCCCGTCACTGCGCGCCGCTTTGCGGCCAAACGCCCAACTGGCGGTCTGCCAAGCCGCCTAGCCACGTGTCAGCACGTCGCCTTTCTTGTTGGGGCCTCTTTCTTTACGCGGTCTGACAGGTGAGATCATCACCGTCTGTCCGCCGTCTGTAGCGTCTGTCGAACTGCGCCGGGGGAGGGTTTTTTTTGTTGCCCGCCCTCGTATCTAAAGGCTGCACCGCCGCAAATAGTGCATGCGAGTTGTCGCACCGCAGTGCGCCTCGCGGACGGACCCTGGTCCGCCTACTTGTCCGATCTCTCTCTCTCTCTCTCTCTCTCTCTCTCTCTCTCTTTCTCTCTAGTCTCGGCTCGAGAGTGCCCAGCACTCAGACCGCAGCCGCGACGCGAAGCGCCCCGCCTCGGAGTCAGACTCCCAGGCCTCGCGAGACCGGAGGGGTCCCAGCAGGACCCTACTGATTGGCGTCACCTCTCCTCACCAGAGCGCCCGCAGCAATGGCCCCCAAGAAGCCGGAGCGCCGTCGCTCTTCCAAGCAGCCTCCGAGTTCCCGTCCTGCTGCTGAAGGGTCTCTCCTCCAACGCAAGCAGGACTGCATCGCAGCGTTCAAGCAAGCGGGGTGTGACCGCCCCACGGCCGCATACAACGGGCTTGCCGAACTGAACGCGGACGAGCTCCAGGCGACGTACGACATGCACAAGTCCAACACGAAGAAGCTTGGCAGCGCCCTGATCCGCATGTGCGCCGCCAACCAGATCAGCTACACGCTCGATCATCACCAGCGCAGTAAGCCTAAGCGCATTGGTGGTGACACATCACACCCACCAGCGGGTTCCGCACGTCTTCAGGCTGCGGACACCCAATTCATCGCCTTGGACCCGGCCTTTTGGAAGGTTCCTGTCCTCGCCGAACCCACATCTCCTGACGACGGCAAGACGTGCAAGCCCAGTATCAGCCTCCACGACTACGAGAGCGGTGAACGGCTGCTGCAACACCACCTCGAGCAGGGCAAGCGAACCACGGGTCAGCTCGCGATTGCTGTCATGGGCCCAAACAACGACAACTACGTCGGTACCGAGCTCGCCGTCCCTGTCCTGAAGCGTCACCCCAAGGCGCCCAAAGTGGTCCACACGCACGTCCCCGTGACCGTGTACCAGCTGGGCACCAAGGAGGTCGCCTGCACGGAAAAAGTAGCCGTCGCCACCATCGACCCTGCCGACCACGTATGCTGGATTCGGGCGACCATACATGAAACCGAGGCCATTGCCGCAGTCCCCTCCATGCATCAGGCCTTCGAGGACCAGTTCTCGGGAGGTGCCCCCGTGAACGGTGGTCCACGCGCCAAGGGCCCTTTTCGTGGGGACTCCGCTCCACAGGACAAGGCGCGCCAAAACCAAAAGCACAGGGAGTCCAAGAAAGACGCTCGTCGCCAGGAGCTCGATAGTCAGCTCCAGGACACCTTCAAGGCCCTCTTCCACGGCAACTTTAAAGCCTTCACCATCCTCGAACCCTGCAAAAGCCTAGGCAGGTTTGGATCGGGCGTCGGAAAGAGGTCCCTGGCTGCCACCTCCGGCGTCAGTCTCCAAGCGGTCGACAAGGTCTTGGCGGGATCAGGGCAACTCGGTGCCACCTACGACCTCAGCAACGTAGGTGCAGACGAGCCCACCGCAGACAAGTATCAGACCGTGTGGTTCCCTGAGGACCAGCCCATCACGATGGCAGATGCGTTCCAGAAGTCGGTGGAGTTCAAGGCCCTGGGAGTCGTCAGGCACGGCAAGTCAGGCTCACTGGGGATCCGTGTTCCACGGGGGTCAGACGCCGCCAAGGCTGCTGCCGTCTGCATCCGCGGCTGCGAGGCCACCCTCGCCAAGACGCGCTACCGCATCACTGGCATTGCGGCACGCCACGCCACGCTGACCCAGCTCGCCAAGACTCTCACGGGCCCGTCCGTCAAATGGGACTGCGAGGTCTACCACACCGCCTGGGACCCAGCCACTGCGGCCCAGTTTGCCTTAGTGCGCGCCCATCGGCCCCCACTCACCTATACGGTGCAGGTCGCGGGGTGCCCCATACCGTGGAGCATCACCGAGGCCCCGCTGGCTGAGGTGGTGCCGAAGCGGGACAACGTTACCATCGTCACGCCTACCACCATCACAGAGCCTGTGACGCCGCCAGCCGGTGGTGGCGGCTTTAGCCCCGCCACCGGCACACTCCTCACAAAAGCGGCCCAGAGCCCCTACCTCCACGACCTCATGACTGCCACGCCCAAAGGCAAGGGCGTCGCACCGCTCCTGATCCCCAAGGAGGAGCCTTCAGCCAAGCGCCACCGATCCTCCAGCGGGAAACGTGACGCCACGCCGCACGCAAAGTCACACTGCGCCCCAGGCCGCAGCTCCTCTGCACCCCCGCGCGGCACGGACGGAGCCGCTGAACAGACGGCCGCCCCAGGATCAGGTGGTCATGACTCTCGGCTTGGCACGGTGGCGGCAGAAGGTGGGGGCCACACCGAAGGCGACGCTGCCACAGCCGCCGAAGTACCAGGCGACGTCGACGACGTCGAGATCCTCTCATCAGGTGATGAATACAGCGTGGCCTCCCACGAACTCAATACCTTCGGCGAGCGCTTCGCATCGGCCTCTAAACCGCCAGATGCTGCCACGACCCGCATCCAGCACATGGAACAGCAGCACGAGCTGCTAGCCAACACGGTGGATAACATGCAGGTCCAGCTTGCGGGCGTGCTCTCCTCCCAGGCCACACTCACGGAGCACGTCTCAGGGTTGGAACGAGGGCTTGCCACCGTCGTCACCCAGCAACAGACGGCAACCGCCGACGCCGCTGCACTACGCGGCGACATCCAGACCCTCCTCGGGCACCTCACGGGAGGCACCATCCACCTGCCACAAGTGGCCACTCTGGAAACCAAGAAGGAGGAAGCTGCAGCGGCCGCCGAACCCGTGGCTGCCTGCGGTTGGATCGACCAGCCAGGCCAGGTCACCCCAGGGACGGGGCCCCCAGGGGCTGACAAGGGCAAAGACAAGGGTCGGGCCACCCAGGAACCCTATTGAAGGTGCCTCAGAGAGCCCGCCTCAGCCCTCCGAGGAAGCGCCTTCAGAGGCATCTCTTCCCTCTTCGCGTCGTATCTCTTTCTTGTCATCTCATGTCTGTTTTGGCAGCAGCACGCGCAAGCTATCTGGTGTAGGGACACCCGTCATCTTGCAGGGGGCGTGATTGTTGCAATGTCCATGAGCATGCAGGGGTATCTGAGGATGCGTGCTGACATGCAGCTTTTGGCTCATCGCTCGCGCCGCCCGCCAGGCCTCGCCATCATGTGGCGCCTTGCCTGCAGCCTGGCCCTCCCCTCGCTCGCTGGAGCACACCCGTCTTCAGGCGGTGCGCCCCAGCATGGAGGAGAGGTTTTCCTGCGACACGCTGAACGTGGGACTTTCTTGTACCTCTACGATGACAGCATCTACAAGTACGATCACTGCACCATTTTGGGCCCGATCGTGAACAGCACCGCCGCCGCGGGTCCGTGCGGCAACGGATCGCTGGGCGCCATCGCGAGCGCATCCACGCCCTCGACAACTACGACACATGCATCGCAGTCCACCCCCAGCGTGGCCTCGACCGTCGTGCAGCACATCCTTGACGGGGCCGCTGACAAAGGCCAGGCACGCAGTGGCGGCTTCAGCCCCGCTGTCGTGCCCCGCTATAGCCCCACGGGTCTCACTGCCCCTCTGTGCGCCAGGGGCGAACCCGAGGAGGACCCCGCTTTCTGGCACCTGATGATGATCCGAGCTCGGCTCATACCGTGCGCTGCGGCGTGGGCACCAGGCGAGGACCACCAGGACGTGTTCTGGGCATGGCTCGAGGACTGCGTCCCGTACATCCTGGCGACGCTCCAGCTGCCACAGTACGACCACTTTTTCCAGGAGGACTCCGAGGAGAAAAACGACGCCCTGCGCCAGCGCACCGCGATCGACATGTGCGAGGACATCTGGCATAGAGCAGGCCCCGACAGACAGCGCACCAACCGCAACCTCACTCGTATCCAGAGCAGCCGCGAGTACCCCACCCGCTTCTTTGGCCTCCTTCTGGAATACCAGGGCGCTCGTGCTCAGCTCGTCGGCCCTGAGGCTTTCACGACACCATTGCCGCCATACCCCTCACGGGCCCACGCCTTGCTGCCAAGAGGCCTCCCGCCACCCGACCAAGACGCCCTGGCGTACCTCGCGGATGCGATCCTGCATCACCCGCCAGACATGCAGCCGCTAGTCGAGGCGGAGCTCGCCGCGGCACCGATGGAACCGCTAAACCTACCACCGCCAGCTGGCCCCCTCGCCCAGCACGCCACGTACGACCAGCCCGCGGCCGATGCCGAACCGCTTTTGCTCCAGCACATTGCGGCCAGCGACATCAGCAACATATCCCTGGACTCGTTCCACGCATCGGACGATAGCCAAGACGACATGGAAACCCAGGATCGCAACGGCACGGCACTGCCAGGTGACACAGCCCAGCGTGACCGTGATAGCGAATCCTACATAGGGCGCCCCCCGTCGCACAGCAGTCCGCCAAACAACTCTGCCCAGGCCACCCCCAGCGCACAGTTCAACGACGCTGAAGACGCCACTGCCGCCGACGCGACAAGCCATCCCATTGCATCGCCTGCTCTAACCAGCCCGCGCAGTGGCGGCTTCAGCCCCGCTGCAGCATTGGCTGGACCTGGACGTCTTCAGACCGCAGGCGGCAGTACCACGCCCCGCACCCTTGTCTGCCGTGCTAACGTGACTGACTCCAATCCCAGCGCCGTTGACCACTGGCAGGCTGACATCGACAACGACCCCATCGACGACGCGAACCCAGACGCCAGTGGCTCCTACGAGGCCCAGCACAGCGCAGCGGCCTCACGACACTGTGGCTGTCTCATTTGCCTCTTCGTGGCCACGTACGCCATCGTGATAGCCATGCCGTGCAAGGACCAGATCGACGGGTACTTGCCGACACCGAGCCGAGACCCCAGCTACCGGCAACGACGACGACGTGAAGCGGCGGCACCAGGCCCACCTGTGCCCACTACACCCCGACGCACAACGGCATACAACGTCACGCCCGCATTGTGGGGTATTCTCAAGTGGACCAGCGCCAAACTCAGAGATACCGTCTCGGGCGGAGCCAGCGCAGTCGGGTTTGGCCTCGGGGGTGTCCTGAAATGGGCCAGCGGCAAACTCGGAGCTATTGCCACTGGTGGAGTGGTGTGCGGTCTTCTACTGGTCGGCGCCAAACTCCTCGCTCAAGGAGCCGTTGGACACGTAGGAGCCCGCATCTGTGCGCGTGCCCTGGACTCATCCACAGCCCAGTGGTGCCTCCGCTGTTGCCAACCGAGCAGGAGGCCGCGCGATGAGGCCACATACACAATGCCGCGCACGCTTCCCGACGAACCCGAGAGCCAGCACGTGCACTCACTTCGACATCCGCTGCTACAGGAACACTACGCTGCTGCAGTTGCCGCCGCAGTCGCCGATGTCACCACCGCCACCACCGCCGCCATTGTCGAAGTCACTGCCGCGGTATCGCGAGCCTCGTCTGTCACACCACGATCGACCAGCCCGCCCCCGCGAGACGGCTCCATAAGCGGCATGGCTTATGGTACCCCACCGACTCACGAAGACGCCACAGCTCAGGCCAGCGACGCCGAGGCAAGGGACCCACGTGAGCGCACCCGCGACAGCCCGTGGTCCATCTTCCGACATGCAGATGCTCGTGGTTCCTCTTCCGACACGGACACCCAACCACCACGTCGGCGAGCACGCTATGCATCACCCGCCAGGCCCCAGGCGCCTTCAGGCCCTGGTACGCCCCACCTAGCCCTCACGCCACCGACGCGCAACTTACGCAACACCATCCAGCGCGACCCAGCGGTCCCCGTGCCGCCGACGAGCATCCTCAACGCCCTGTACCAAAACGGCTTTGCGCTTGGTAACAGTGGCGTGTCTACAGAGGACAACAAAGACGCTCTGCGACTTCACGACCATCCTCGATTCACCCATGATCTAACACTCCAAGCGCTGGGGCCGTGGACTGACATCATGCAGAGGCCCCCGAACCGCCTCACTTGGGTGCTCGAAGACTCGGGCGGAAACTCAGGCGAGACGATCTTCCCCTACCTCACGTGGGACCTCCGTCAACCCACCACCGACGCGCCCACTGTCTTCTGGCATGGGACCCGCGGCGACCTTGCGGCCCGTCTCGCTGTCAACGGAGGGCACCTCCTGCCAGGCCCCCGCCGTGAAGCGAAGGGTCGAACTGGCACAAATGTTGGCCGCACGTACGTGAGTGTGCACCCGTCGCTGGCCGCGTGGTACGCAGTGCCACCCCACCCGCCCTACAGCCTCGAAGACGACACCCTCGCGTGGGGACCCATCGCGCTCTGGATGTGCGAGGCCACCCAACCACCGAGCGGTGAAAACTGGCACAACTTCGTGAAAGGGGAGGCCCACGGAGCGCGCCTCATCTACCCTCGGGTCATGGGCCTCCTCATCCGCATGGACTGGTGTGCCCCCACGGAAGCTGCCTCCAGGTGCCGTGCCCTACCACAAGCCTATGGCATGGGCGACTGTGCGCACGCCCTCCACATCGCTGGCTACGATCATCCAGATCTCCGCGAGGCGGCCGAAGCCCACGACCAGGAAGCTAGCACTCGGCGCAGGCTGGACATCGCGGCAGCGTGGCCACCGCCGCAGGCACTATACTCGCCAGAGGCAGCGCGAGCATGGGCCAAACAGCAATACGACACTGAAGCAGCCACCAGGGCCGACCCAAATCAGCCCCGTCCACGCGTCTCGCTTCGCAAGCTCCAGCTGGACCCGCAGCCACTGATCGACCTGGTGTACACTGGCTTGCAAGCCGTCCCCGTGCGGGGGCATCCCGACGCACGTGAGTCGCGCCCCAGCGGCTCCAGCCCTGGGGCCGCGTCTGGCCCACCGCGCACTTACCAGTTAGGTGCCGCCCTGGCACACAGTCCAGACCGCTCATCGACGACATCAGGAGCCGACGACCGCCGTACGCCTTCCCTCATCAGCGCGGCCGCCGCCCTCGCCCGAGGCCATGCCCGCCCACGGCGATCCGCCTCCCGTTCGCCACGGCAGAGTGGCGGAAACTCCACCTCGGACAACAGCGACATCGAGACGTGGGAGCACATCGAGACGGAAGAGGAGCCGACCGCCTACCACGTCCTCGCCTTCCACGTCCGCGATGTGCGGGCCCGTGTCAATGCCCCTGGCATCGACGTCTGGCTTGACCCTGGCGATCACCACGACGGCGCCTACTTACCGTGGGGGACGACCGTCATGGGCCATCGCGTTATCGACCCTGCGGTGGCGGGTCGCGACGGCTGGGTCATCCTCCACCACGACCATGGCGATACCACTACCAAGCTCAGGGCACCGACCCAAGTCCACGTCAAGGCGGACGACACTTGGCGCACGGTCATGGTACCAGCGGACATGGGGCCCCAGTGGATCGAGCGCCATGCCGACGACGCTCGCCTCCCCGCCGAGGTCGTCCGCACTACAGGCCAGTCCTGGTTTGCCGACGTCTGGCCCTTGTGGGATCGACCCCGACCCCACCCAGACGACCCAGGCACAAACGAGCAAGCGCTCCCGCCCCTACCTGGACGCTGGTCATGCCTACAGTGCCGATTCCAATGCTGTCAGTACTGTGCGGCCCGCCGCAACACGCAGCTCGGCACCTCGGGCCAACCAACGTGCCCAGACTGCGCCCTCAGCGTACTACGTGCACTTATGGACTGGTCCACGGACTACTCTTGCAACAGCTGGACGTGTGCATACAGCACCGACAACAGGGACTCCGACACATGCTGCCTCTCCAGCAGGTGCCCCCATCCGCCTAGTCCGCACAGCCTGTTCGACGTCCGTGCCACAGGGGTGCCTCCGCACATCCTTGCCCGCCAATACGGCAACGCGCCAGCCCACCACGACCTCAAGGAACCCCCCCGAGCGCCTTCAGGCCCCGGGGGGGGGAGCCTCCACAACCAGGCCAAGCAGGTTACCAGGGTCAATGGTATCTTCCACCGAGGCCGCGGCGCGTCCCCAGGCAGGGACTGCCTGACGGCACGAGGCGGCCACCTGGGTTCACAGGAACGGGGATGCCTGAAGAACCGTCCCCCGACCAACCGCTCTGGACAGAAGGTTACGTGCTCTTCGGCCCCCACCAGGCCCTCAAGGAGGACTTCACCTTCAACAAGACGGTCCGCCGACCGTACTCCCTAGCCATCACCAACATGTACAGGGATCGAGTCACAGTCAGGACCGTCTGTGAGTCTATCGCCGAGCGCATCCACACTACCCGCACCCGCTGGCGAGATGTGGTACTGTACTGGGACGCCGAGGGCGGCCCTGGGCCTCAAGCTCTCGACTATGACATGCGCCTCTG
This sequence comes from Prorocentrum cordatum, assembly GCA_963575745.1. NCBI lineage: Eukaryota > Dinophyceae > Prorocentrales > Prorocentraceae > Prorocentrum > Prorocentrum cordatum. The sequence goes on from CAUYUJ010015403.1 coordinate 203,628, forward strand.
CGACGCCATGGTGAGCCGAGCCACGACCGAAGCTGAGCTGAACCACGACCGCAGCAACCGTGGTAGTTTCTGTCTCTATGGACCAGCGCACCAGCGAGCTGTAAACATCACGGTGCTCCCCGAGCCGCAGAACATTGGCTACCTGGAGCATGTGCGGCGATACTCACCCGTCGGGGAGACCTACCCAGACCACGCCTTCGAGCACGTCTATCAGGGCTGGCGGCGGCCCGACGTGCCCACCATCCTCCCCGACACCCGCCCGCTCTCGAGAGCCGACCAGCAGCGCTATCAACAGCACCAGCAGCGCATTCAGCAGCGCGACCAACGCGACGCAGGTCAGCCGAGCACGCCACGCTACCGCTCCCCCGCGCGCGTCCCGACAGGCGGCAGCACGGTGCACGGCGGGGGTGCCGCCTATCACCGTGGCCCCATTGGCGCCAGGCCCGCGGCGGCTGGAGCAGCCGCCTCCAGCTACGGCCATGCCCCTCACGCCAGGGTGCACCCAGCGGTCATCGGCTACCCGCGTGCACTCGTGCAGGCCCCCCCCACGGGCCACTTCGCCCGTGCCAGGGTCCACTCGTGCCTGGGGCCATTACCCAGGCCGACATGACAGCACCCCCAGCAACCAGCCCGCAGTGGTAACCCATGCGGCTTCAGCCCAGGGGGCTGCACCAAGCCGTGGCAGGACAGGGCGCCCTGAAGGATGGCGTGATGCGAACGTGCGTGCTTGGCAACCGCGTCAACACACGCCCCCGCCAAACGTGGCCGCAGCGCTGCGCCCTGCCCAGGCAAAACCCGCCCCACCTGAGCGCGAGAGGCAGCCGCTCGTCCCGCTCGTCCTCACGTACACCCAGGCGCACCACAGCGCCTCCCCGCGGCACAGCGAGGGACGTGCCCATCACGTCAGCCCCCGCCCTGACGCTGTCGACCCTGACCAGGCTGCAGCCTCGGCGGCGGGCGGCACAGGCGGCTCCCGCCAGCCCAGCCCAACACCCTGCGCGGCGCCGATCCGCTCCCCGAGCAGGGCGGACTCTGCGCGCGCTAACGCCCAGGCGACCTCGCCACGCGACCGCCACATGGGCGGGCGCGTCCCGCGCAGCAGATCCTGCAGCCGCCACAGCTCGCGCAAGGCCCCTGGGAGCTCCACGAGCTCGCCGCCTCGCGAGACTCAGGCTGATGGCCAAGCCCCCGAAGTGGTGCCACGCTTCGGTGCCAGCGCCATCGAACCTGGCCAGGTCGACCTCGAGCCGACGCCGTCCACGGACCAGGAGCTGCCGCCGCCCACCCGCGTGGTCGTTCCCATCGACGAGGCGCCGACCTTCGACCCGTTCAAGAACAAGTACCGCGTCAGGGACCTCGCGGCGGGTTTCGGCGGCGGCTCACCGCTCTCTCCACAGAGTCGTGGCGGCGCCCCCGCCACCTCAGCCGCTGCCGCGGCAGCGGCGGCCCCGCGTGGAGTCAGCCCTGTCCGCAACGCGGGCCTCGCGGCAGCGGGCATGGACGAGGCTCAGCGCCAGGCCACCGACCGCGCTGCTCGAGCTGTTCCACCAGATGCTGCCCATCACGCTACTGACGGGGCGGGCGCGCCGCCGCAGGACGGACCAGCGGTGTCGCGTGCGCAGTATATGCGCGCGCGTTGCGCCGCTGCCGCGCCGAGCTGCCGCCGCTGGTTTGCTTTTGCTCTTGTGTTCGGCAGGACGGATCGAGGAGTCGCCTCCCTCTCCCTCTGCTGCCGTCTCACTTCTCCTCCCCTCGTCCCCCACGGTACAGGGGTGAGGAGGATTTTTCGAGGCAGTTTTGCTGATGTTTATGACCCCCCCTGGCGCAGTGCCGACCATGCCTCGCCTATACTTCTGGCCTGACGGCGGCTTCAGCCCCGTTCAAGCAAATCTACAGGGACGCCATGAGCTCCTACTGTGGCCAAGCCTTCTACCTGGGTGAGGGCCAGGCTGCCCTCCACCGTGCGGGGCGTGCCAACCCCAGCTCCACCGACGGAGACGGGCCAGGTCGCTCCATCCACCTCGTCAGCCTCAACATCACCAGTCTCCCAGCGAACTGGCCAACCATCACCGCTCTTGGTGTCGACCACAACGCCGCAGTCATAGCACTGCAGGAGACCCGACATGCCAATCCGACCAGACAAGCCATCGCTACCAACGCCGCCAATCCACACCACGGGGGATACCACGCCAGTCTGGGACCTGACCTGGATCTGGCGCGAGCCCAGCGCAGAGCTGCCCACGGCGGCACAGACCACACGGTCGTGGGCAACACTGGCGCCTCGGGAGGGGTCGCCATCCTCTCTAAGGACGCCATCGTCGACTCCACCGTCGACGACACTGCGTCCTGTATCGCCACCCTCAAGGCCAAGAAAAGATGTCACGAGGCCTTCCTCCCGCTCTGCACCCAGCACCGCCGCAGGCGGCGACGAAACAACCACGGGCCCGCTGGGATTTACATAGCGAGCCTCTACGGGGTCGCTGGAGGAGACAGCACCGACTTGTTTCGGCTCGCTGACTGCGCCGCCGCAAGGGTCGGCTCAGCCCCGTACTTCATTTGCATGGACGCCAACACGAACATCGACGACAATCCACACCTGCTGCACATGATGCAGCACGGATGGTTTAACGTCGCTGAAGGCACACCAGACACACCATGCACACATATGGCAATATCCCTGACTGGGACCGCGTCACCAAGTGCCCCCGCACTTCGCGCATCGATTATATCATCGCCAACCAAGCTGCGCGATCCCTTGTCACCGACTTCTGCTATCTGCGTGACTTGCCAGCGAAGTCCCATGTTGGCCTGCAGGTCACGCTCGACCTTAGCCGCCTCGACCATACGGCCCGACGCCTTCTAGCCCCCACGCCTTACCCCCCCAACGATGGAGCTCATGAGGGCCACGAACTGCAGGCATTAGGGACCCTCATCGCTGGGCGATACCAGGACCGCATGGAGCAAGCCGACACACGCGACGATGTGGAACGCATGTTCGCCCTGGCAAACGAGGCCAGCCATGAATGCCATCTCGCCCGGCTGCGCGACCTGCCACCTCCACCGCCAGACCACCCAAAAAAGAAGCCCCCTACCATGCACGGGCTCACACCCACGTTCGAAGAGCGACCCGCTGTCCCCCGCGCCTTTCCCACATACGGAGCTTCCACGATTCACATGAACCGCCTTCGCAAGCTCCATCGGCAACTTTGTGAGCTTCGCTTCATCGGACCGCACCATCATATCGACTGCCGTGCCATCCCGCCGTACCTGGCGCAGCGCATCGACTGCACGTGGGCCGCGGCCCGCCTTCTCTGTCACAAGCTGCGCCCCACGGTCCTCCTGGCCTTTCCCGAGGCCTGGACCCCCGACGAGCCAGCACCACACGGAGAGCATCTGGACCGTCTGATCCAAAACCTTGACTCAGAGCTGGCGCGACGTGCAAACCGAGCCAAAGCTGAACGCATCAAGATTTGGGCTGAGGGCGTCCGCGAGCCAAGCGGGCGAAAGGCGGCCATATACGCACGGGCTGCCGACTGCTCGCCCACGGCGTATCTCCGCACGCCTACCACTCCCGACGATGCACAGCTCACTGCGACACCACCGCCTTCAACCCTGACCAAGCTTGCACGGACGATAGTGATGCCGACACCGACGCTGGCGGCTTCAGCCCCAGCGACGGTAGCTCGCTCGACACGGACAACGACGAAGGCCACACTTGTGACCCACCACCTGCCCAGGTTCCCGACTACCTCCCCGCCAACGCCATTGTTGCCAATACCAAAGACATGCTTAAGCTCATGGTCGACACCTGGGAGCCCATCTTGGGCAGGTATCGCGCGCGTGCAGGTCATGGCGCCGAAGCCATGCCGACGTGGGCTGACTTCTACGACGAGTACCGACAAGAGCTGCCTACGCCATCACCAGCAGCCCCTTTCCACCTCACCGACGACCAACTCATCCACTTCATTCGCACCCGTTCACCGCGCCGCGCGGGGGGACTTGACGGCTGGACAACTAAGGAGGCTAAGGAGTTACCCGACGACATCCTTCGCCTCTTCGCCAGCGTCTTACGTGCTATGCAACGCACTGGCACCATCCCAGAACCCTTCCTTCACGTGCCAAACCCGTGCCTCCGAAAAGGCCGAGGGGAACTCCCGACGGACCAACGACTTCTCTCGGTTCTTTCCGTTTGGATGTACGCGTGGGAAGCGCCAGCCTACCGTAGCCTCACGGACTGGCGGAAAGGATGGACCCACGCCACGAGCTTTGGCGCTGTTCCCAAAGCTACCATTGGGGATGTCAGCACCTCTCTCGCCCTGCGCATCGAGCACGCCAGGTCTTTACTCCTCCCCTTAGCTGGAGCTGCCCTTGACCGACAGAAGTGCTTCGACTACCTCATCACGGACATCTGTCTTAACCTTGCGCTGCACGCGGGGTGCCCTCAAGACATCGTTACTGTCCGCCGAAATTTCTACAGACACCACAAACGCTACATCCGCATGAACGGAGCGTACTCTAAGGACTTGGCCAGGACTAACGGTCACCTCCAGGGAAGCTCGTGGTCCCTGGACGACATCAAGCTGCTCATGTGCGTGTGGACAAAGAGGCAGCACCGATACGTTCCTCGATCACTCAGCACTACCTTCGTTGACGACAGCAACTCCACTACCCACACCGCTTCTGAGCTGCAGAAATCTCTCGACGAAACCGCCAAGTTTGATCGATTCTCAGGTCAACGCATTCACCCTGGTAAAGTGGCAAGGTGGGCGCTCACCGACGAGCTTCACGCCGCCGTTACCCAGCTCACGCTGGCGGATCGCCCCCTACGTGTGGTCGATTCCTTCAAGCTCGTCGGGAGTTACATCAACGCTGAGGCAGCGCCGGCTCCAGCCGCGCTTAACCTCACGGCCGCCGCAGACGCCCGTGTACGGAGGGCGACTATTCGCCTGCCGCGCATTGGCAAGCTCCCATCGCCGATGCTTATCAAGGCGCGGCACGCCCGCTCCCTTGCTGCCAGCGTCTGCACCACGGGCACCGACATTCAAGCACCATCAGGCCCAGCCAAAACTGCCTACAACCACGCCCTCAAGGCGGCTATCCGCCCCACGGGGAACAAGTGGGTCGAGTTATGGACTCTCATGGCCGTGTGCGTCCCAGGACACGCCCTGGAGATCGACGCCATCACGCAGCGTGAAGCATTCCTGTGCCTGCGGCGACAGGTTAACCGCAACGTTACACTCTGCGGGCTCGCCAGAGACCTCCAACACCACGTCCAGACCCTGTTTGGTGGAGGACCCGTCGGACGACTCGTCCAGTCGCTCCAGCAGCTCCGTTGGACCTGGCCCACTTTTGGCATCATGTACGACGACTGGGGCTGCCAGATCAGCTGGCTGAACTTACCCCAAAACGCCTTCCTACACATGCTGCGGGCCTCACAACGCAGAGCCTTTCTGCGGAGGATCAAGCCACGGCGTCACGACCTTGGATACCTTGCCTCTGTCAGACAGGGCCTTGACCTCTTCGCCAGCACGTGGCTCGCCCGAACCAAAGGAGCAGCCAAATGCACTGCCTGGCAGCTGGCGCTTCTCCTGAACTACCTATCGGGCGGGGACCACACCCAACAGCGACGATCCCGATCAAACACGTCAGCTGACCCCAGCTCCATCTGCCGATACTGCGACGAGGAAGAGGAAACTCAGGAGCACACTGTCCGCGACTGCAAGTGCTGGGCCCGAGAAAGACTCCCTCTCACCACCCTCATCAGTGACGACCAGTGGGCCCGTCTCCCGCCGCGCACAAGACACTGCGGGCTCTTCGACGAAGACCCAGCCCTCCTCGACCTGCAGGCCGACCTCGCGAGGGACCCGCTGCCACAGCCCATACCGCGGCCCCCCCCTGAGGGAGATCCTGCGGCTTCAGCCCAGGACACCTGCACCACCTACCTTGACCACGACACTGGTTGGACATGGGTCTACGCTGCCACAGACGGTGCATGCACCAACCAAGCCATCCCATTGCTAGCACGAGCGGGCTACGGCGTCTACTACGGCATCGACCACCGCATGAACTACAGTGCACGCGTTCACGGCCTAACGCAGAACGCCCAGGTTGCGGAGACCCTCGCCATTGTCCACCTTACGGCATGTGCCGAACGGCCCGTGCACGTTTTCGTGACAACCAGGCGGTGGTCGATGGGTTCCAAAGCATCATCGACGGACATCCAGCGCCGCAGGGCACGCACGCGGAGCTCTGGGAAAAGATCCACCGATGTGTTATGGCCAAGCCCAACATGTTTCGCGTCGAAAAAATCGCCAGCCACCTGGGAGACATGGGCATCGACCTTGGGCTCATAGGGCCCATTGCGGAGGAGTTCAACCGTCAGGCTGACGCCCTTGCCACAATGGCGGCACGCACTCACAACCTTCCAGACGACATTGTCGAAGCTGCCAAAACACGACATCGCCAAGCGACCGTGCTCCATGGGGTCGCTGTCGCTATCTACGAGTCAGACACCGCACTCTCCCACTCCCACACCGCAGGGCTGGGTTTACAGCTGCGGAACTCAGCAACATGGAACCAAACCCCCTGCTGTCGGACCAGGCACCACCCGCGGCTGGACCAGACATCCCGCAGAACCCGGACGAGCTCTGGGCCGTGGCCCAACGGGCGATATTTGACGAACAGGAGGACGACCCGTTCGGCTTCGGCGGGGGACTTGACTTCCTGGACGACGGGCCAGCCAGCGCCAACCTTGCCCCGTCGGGCATCCGCACGACGCCCTCGACTCCGCCACCGAGAGCGGCACCGCACCCACATGATGACGTCGCTCACCTCCAAGACGCTGATGAACAGGAGGACGACCCGTTCGGCTTCGGTTGGGGATTGGACGTCTTGGACGACGGCCCAGCCAGCGACAACCCTGCCCCGTCGGGCAACCTCTCGACGCCTACCGCGACTCAGTCTCCGAGAGCGACATCGCACCCACATGATGATGTCGCCCACCGTCAAGACGCCGACGATGACCTGGTTGACCCCCTCGGACTGAGCGGCAGCATTGACGACGCTCCGCCGACACCCCACGCTGCCGACCATGCCGCCCTATCGAGACGCCACCCTACTACGCGGCCGACCTCAGAGCCCTCGCATGGCATCATGATTGGTCCTACCGTGCCAACCACTCCGTCCCCCCACCAGCGCCAGCCCGCGGGGGCGGCTTCAGCCCCCCCGCAGGGCACCGAGCCAGTCAGGCCGTCGCACCCCGTCCAGGCTTCCATTGTTGCTGGACGAGAGGATGCGGCTCTTCCGACCTCACGGGGCGTGGCCCCAGCGGCTCCAGCCCTGGGGCCGTGTGTTCCCCTCCAGTCACCTCTCAAGGGTGACGGCCGTCAGCACACGGGGTGCCGTACTACGCTAGTCCACCACCTGGCCAGACGCACCGATGACCTCGTCCCTACCACGAGGCCCGCGCCCGCTGGCACTGAGCAGCCGCCCCTCACCGACCGCGAAACCGAGCTGTCTCAGGCTATGGCCGCTCTCCAGCAGAGGTGTGCTGTTCTTGCCGCGGACCTCGCCGCTGCTCAAGCCCGTCAAGGCCCTCTGCTCCAGCGCCTCCACAGCGCCGGGCGAGCCTTCGCCGAGCTGCTTACGCCCTCGTCCGATGGTGCCGTGCCGTCACTCACCATCCAAGCTATGCTGTCATCGCTCCGCGGCGTTCCACCTGGTGCCCCGCGCAAATTTCCTCCTTTCTGCCTGCCCGTGAGTACGCGTGGCTCCGCGTCCACGGTGTCAGGGCGTGGGGGCGGGGGGTGCCCCGTCCCTGCGCGCCGCTTAGCGGCCAAGCGCCCAACTGGCGGTCTGCCAAGCCGCCTAGCCACGTGTCAGCACGTCGCCTTCCTTGTTGGGGCCTCTTTCTTCACGCGGTCTGACATGTGAGATCTTCACCGTCTGTCCGCCGTCTGTAGCGTCTGTCGCACTGCGCCGGGGGAGGGGTTTTTTGTTGCCCGCCCTCGTATCTAAAGGCTGCACCGCCGCAGATAGTGTTTGGCGAGTTGTCGCACCGCAGTGCGCCTCGCGGACGGACCCTGGTCCGCCTACTTGTCCGCTCTCTCTCTCTCTCTCTCTCTCTCTCTCTCTCTCTCTCTCTCTCTCTCTCTCTCTCTCTCTCTCTCTCTCTCTCTTTCTCTCTCTCTATCTCTCTCTATCTTCCCGTCGCGCGCGTTTCTTCCCCCCCGCCCTTCGCCCAGCGTCTATAGATTCGCCGGTCCCTCTCGGCGCCGCCCTGCACCCATGCGCCGGGCTGCAGGGGCCCGCCCGCGCGGGCAGGGGAATGGGGGATCGGGCCCTCATGTTTTATTCGCCCGCTTTCTGTCCCTCTCCTCCCCCCCCCCCTCCTCCTCCTCGCCTTCCCCTCTCCTCCTCGCCTCCACCATCTTGCTCCTTCTCCTCCTTCCCCCCCCCCCCCCCCCTCCCGCGCCACATGTTGCCCGCAATTCTTCCCCGCCGCCCTCCCCCGTCTCAGCATCGAGAATTGGTGTCATCCTCTTCGTTCCTCCTCCTGGAATTTGTCTCAAACACTCCTGCCAGACGTCAGTTCAGCGAGGAAGTTGCCCCTGCGGACGTCGTTCCGAAGCTCGTTCCCAAGCGGGTTATCAGCGGATCGCTTGGCGCGGCCCTTCGCAACGGACACGAAAGTATTGCGCGGGGGTGAGAAGTGGGCGAAGCCCGAGGGAACCACCGCGGCAATCAGGAACATGGCGCACAGCGCCCCCACCTCTCGCGAATAGAGGTGGAGCGGCAGATCGGCCCAGCCATCGCCCGACCACCCCGATCCGACAGGATCGCCTCCAAAGGACTAGCGGCCAATCCGGGCGAGGGGTCAAACGACAAAGCCTCGCGCGTTTTGAAACCCGACCACCATGGAACACCCATCTTCATAAGATGAATTTAGAATGTCGAACGTGTGAGACTGGTAGCCCATGGACTGAACCCGCGCGGCGGTGCCCCCCCCTCCATGAGAATATCTCAGCGAAAGCGCTGCCCCTTCGAACAGAGCCCATATGGGAGACGAACTCGGCCACGCAAGCAGACAAGAAGTGGGCACTCGCCTCGAACTTGATTGGCCCGTGGGCCATGAAAACACGATCAGCTGCCAGCGTCGCGCTGCGCATCGCATCAGAGTGAACCGCCGCTGCGTTCGCCGCGACGACGAGTGCGACAAAGGTGATCACCTGCATCTCAACCCAGGCAAGACGTCCACTGCCTCAAGAATGCCAGGAGCGATGTGCCGACTGGTTGCAAGAATGGCCTGCAAGTCCCATAGAGAACACGCGATGCTCGAAGCGAGCCCTGCGAGCAAAAATTGCCAGGACCCTCAACGTGCCATTTAGGGATTCATCCAAAAAACAATTGTAAGCGCGAGGGGAGCCATGCCACCATATTCTGACGATGCCGCAGTTTTACCACCATCCCCCTCCTCCTCCTCCTCCTCCCCCCGCATCATCACCATCATCAGCATCAGCACCATCGCCATCATCATCATCATCGGTATCATCCTTATCATCATCAGCATCACCACCATCATCACCAACATCAGCATCATCATCATCCCTATGCTCCCCCTCCTCCTCATCCTCACCACCATCATACCATTTGCCTCCTTGCCTATCGTACTCTCCATTGCCCTGCCCCCCCTGCCCACCCCCTCGCCCCCCCACCGCCGCCCTCATCGTCATTCATTCTCCTCCTCGCTCCTCCTCCTCCCACCCGTCTCCTCCTTCCTCTCCGCCCCTTCGCGGCTCGTCATCTCGAACGGCGGCGCCCCTCTCGCGACCGCTCTGCGTTCGGGCGCGCCGCTGCCTCCTGCGAGCACCCTCTTGGCCCCCGGGCACCACCCCAGGAATTGTTCTGAATGCGCGGTTATCTTCTCCCCAATGAACTCCAGCGCCGTTGCTCAGCGGCCCCGGGGGCGCGCCCCATGAACGCACCAATGTCGCCCTAGGGCTAGTTGGACAGACGGCAATCGGCAACGAGCGGGAGGGAACTAGAAAAGGATGATGGGGGAGAGGATTGAGAGGGGCAGGAAGTGGAGCGGGCAGATGCGCCCCGCATGTACTTGCCCGCTGGCATCGCTGTTAATATTTGTGGCTGTTGCGGGGCCGCCCCGCCCCACCTCCTCCCCATGCCTTTCCTTTGGATATTCGCCCTGCCCGCCTCCCCACCGCTCGCAGCTCGGTGAATCGAGCTGACTTTGCCGCAGCTCGGATCCGAGCTGACTTTGCAAGCTAGGTGGTAGCAAAATGATGATGAGGGATATGTTGATGCAGAGCTCAGCGAAGTCCCCGCCCACAGTCCTCCTGCATCTGTTCTGGCCCAAGCCTTTCGCGCGACCAGCAGCGCTGCGGGTTCGCGCGCGACGGGAACCAGCAACACCGCGCGCATCACCAGCGCGCCCAGCCGCACCGCTGGGAACCAGCAGCACCGCGCGCAGAACAGCGATGGCAGAGCACGTGATGAGGGCGACCGAGCACACGTTCGGGTTCAACATCGCGAACGGCGTGGCCAGGATGAAGGTGGAGTGCTACCTGAAGGACGTGGAGGGGGGGCAGTGGCTCTCGGTCGAGCCGCCTGTGGGCGCCAAGGAGTGGCCGCTCTTCCCCACCGCGCAGATGCTGAATGACGAGCTGGAGGAGAAGTTCAGCTTCTATTGCGGCAAGAAGATCTCGCTCTACCGCGCATTGCACGTGAACGGCCAGGTTCGCCGCGATGGAGAGGCGTACGAGGACTGGCACGCCATCAACCAGAACGCGGCGAAGTGGGGCGTCTACGCGCAGGTGGACTCGTTCGCGCCCCCTGCGGGCGATGGCCCCAGCGCGTGCGACATGCGCGGCGGAGCGGGCGACTGCGACTTCGGCGACGGCGTCTACCTGAGCGTCAACATTCTCGACGAGAAGTTCAAGGGGTGGTGGAGGGTCGAGTTGGTCAGCAGCCCTACGACGTCGACGGTGACGTGCGAGGAGCTGAAAGCGGCGATCCTGGACAAGCTGAAGGTGGTCAACAAGTCGGACCGCAAGATTGCGAGCATGCGCATCTACAAGAACAACTTTGAGCACGTCCCGAAGCCCACGCCCATCCCGACTACGGACCACATCAAGGTCAATGGCGAGGGCAAGACCGGCCCGACGTTCACGGTGGCCTTGAACCCGAGCTTGAAGGTGGAGACGACCGAGGGGGACAGCTTGGGCAGCTCGTGGGCAGCGGCAGATGACATTCAGCAGTAGGCACGCCAGCACCTGCGCTTGCGACGGCACTTACAGAGCCTACGCCAGCGCCTACACCAGCCTACGACGGCACCGACTGCGCCTACGCCAGCGCACACGCCATCGCCTACACCAGCACCTTCAGCGCCGACGCCAGCGCCTACGCCAACGACATTTGTTGTGAGCCACGGCCGCGCTCGTTGCACCTCGGGGCCCCCGAGGCAGGTGCGCGTTCGTGGCTTCACGGCTACTGGGAAAAATTTGCTTCTCGATTCAAATGGCTGAGTGCTGGGTGTGGGAGACGCATGTGGGCGCCGCCACTGGGGCCCCAGGTGGAGCTCCCCACGAGGCCGCGCCGCGCTGCGATGGGTGGTCTATTGATGGCGCTGGCGATGAGAAGGATTGTTGTGGCAACGACGCTACTGACGATGATGGCGATGCTGATGCTGATGATGAGGCCGATGATGAGGATGGTGATGGTGGTGATGATGGTGATGGGGATGACGATGAGGATGATGATGGCGACGATAATTGGGACGGTGACGTCGATGATGATGATGCTGGTGCTGATGATGAAGATCATGATGCTGATGTTGACGATGGCGACGGCGACGACGACGACGCGCGGAGGGCATGGGCAGGGCTGGGAGAAGGGAAGGGGGGGAGGTGGAAAGGAGTACGAGGAGGGGGGGACCACGGGACGATGTCCCCTCGAAACGAGGACCCAACACAACATGGTTGGGATAAACATTGACCCCAGTGAACCCGTCAAATCAGAAGCACACGCAAACAAAGCTGGAGAGGTCAAAATGGCGCTCCTGAGAACCATGTGCACCGTGAGGTGGTGCTTGGGGGTGTACGCGATTCTGGATGCTGAACAACATCTCATGTGCATGTCGACATGTCCAATAAGAACTTGAAGCTGGTCATTTGGGATAATTACTCTGTGCTTGCGAATGATTCCCAAAGCATCCAAGAGAGATGCCCCAGCTTGGTAAAGCGTCGGCCCGCGCAGTCCCCCCCCCCCCCATTTGGCCACAATGTGCATCGCGAAGGGGAGGAGCACGCCGCACTCGGCAGCCTTGAGAGCCATCGGCGCCCCTGGGTGCCAGGGGTCCTAAAAAACGTCGGGCCCGCAACAAACCTATCGTGTTTTTTTTTTGCCCGACAATCACATTCCTTGCCCCTCCGAATTCAAAGTCAATCGAGCCGGGCCCGGCGTGAGCGACACTTTGCTTTCGACAGCGGCCCCCAGCCAGCGCCGTCATCGAGGCGTCATCGCGATGACACCCCGATGACAGCTCATTCGCAGGATGACCTTTCGCCCCCTTCTGCTGCGCGTCGCGCCTGTAGGCGGATAGGCGGCCCGAGAGCCAGACTAGGGGGGGGGGGATAGATGAGGGGCAAGGAAGTATGGTTGGCAGGAACGAGGTGGTGGTTTTGATGCATTGATGACCCGTGTGTCCTCGGTGGTATGGTGCAAACGTTTGCCCATCATGCGCGAGTTGATGTACCCGATCCTCATATTTAGTGGCACGCCGCTGTCGACTTGCCACACTGCCAGCTCTGAAGATAGTTGACGAGTTCCCATATCCACGATCTGATCTATAGTCCCTGTAAATCCCCATGTGTTGAGTAGCACTGTACGCCAGCAGCATACTGATATGTAGCGCATGATGGGGCCGAAGTAGAGGCAGTGGAGCTCGTCCACAGCCAAAGATAAAAATGGTGAAACTCCAATGTCCATATCAAAAAGCGGGCAACGGTGCGACACAGGATCCAAACATATCCGACCATCGCGATTGGACCGCCAGAAAGTAAAATCCAAGGGCAATCTCCGATTGTCGAATCTCCCGATGTCCATAAGCGAAGCCGAAGGTTCCAGCCTGTCCCCCTCTAAGAGGTGTTTGCCGCACACGTGGACATCTCGAATGATTACCCTCCCCTGGATCCCGCTGGCACCTGATTCTTTTCGCCACCTCAGGACGTCGAGGATACTCCGTCTCTCGGCTTCAGTTGAAACTCTCATGTTGATCTCGCACTTCGCACAGGCGGCCTCGTAGGACTCGGATGCTCTCAATTGCCATGGCATCCCTGTGGGGATGTGAGATGGTACAGAGTGTGCAATCCATGGGCGCATAATGTGCCATATTGGCAGGGAGAGTATTTAGAACTTCAAGGCGCTAGCCCTAAGGAGTGCGAGTGCTCGCTCCAGTCGCCCTTGATGTATATGCACGCTGTAGTATACCCGAGTTGAGGACTAGTTGCGGCCCGAACTCCGAGCTCAGATCCTGGACGCCAGTTGCTCCCATTACACAGCTTGGCTGGGCGCACTCCGTCTTGCATTGCTTTGAGCATCCATTTGGTTGCGTGCAGGTGGACAAACGTGCTGCACCACCCCCGACACCCGCAGGTGCAAGAGTCGCCCCCCCTGAGCTGGGAAATCAAATGCCTACGGTTGCTTAGGAGGTTCACGCACCACAGACCAAGGACGTTGTCGTTTCGCCCTGCCGCTGGTTGCCTGAACTGGATGCCATCTAAATAAAAAGCTATTGGGATGGGCCTTGGAATGCCCTTCTGCTGGTTTCTGACCACAGCGGGGTGGCCCTGATAAGCTGGCAGTGACATGACGCTATCTTTCGCCTCGCTGTCTGACGGATACAACTTATATATGATGCTCGGATCGTTCTCCAACTCATCTGCCAGGCTCTCCCAAATACAACGCACAAGCACGTCTCGAGACGACCTGATAGCAGAACGGTTCACATTGGAGGGGGTCTGTATTACCAGCAAGTGTTTGGGGCTTGGAAGTACTGCATCTAGGTGGCGCTGGTACTTACCTGACTGGAGGTTCGGCGGTAGGCCATATATGCTGAATGCGCCCCCTGGGCAAGATGCATCGCTTGCGTGCTTGCACAAGACGCATAGATCACGAGCCGACAACTTCGCCTGGCTGTACAAAGACAGAAGCAGCCGCAGAAGCTCCGATCCGGCATCGCGTTGGGATTGGCTGCTGGGAACCTGCCTCTGGGCAGGCGATGGCGCCCCAACCCTCCGCCGCTTTTTCGGTGCCATGACCAGCTGAGGCCTTATGGCTGCAATAACACATGTTGGGGTGACGTCGGTGGTGACGATGGTTGGTGTTGTTGGTGGTGATGTGATTCGTGCGGATGTTGATGACGATGATGATGATGATGCTGATGATGATGAATGATGGTGGTGGTGGTGATGATGATGATGATGCTGGTGAGGATGGTGGAGGGTTGGGGGAACGAGAATTGCAGTAGTGCGATTGTGCGAACATCCTAGCTGTGCGAGTAGTGGCAGGCGCGCATGCTCGAACGTGATGGGGAGAACGGGTCAGCCAAATGGAGCAGGAAGAATTGACAGGAAACGCATGAGGGAGCGGGCAGGACGTTTGAGACAGTCGATCCACACTTGATTGCTGCATGCAATCACTCGGGTGATATCCCACACTGAAAAGCGCCCCCGAAAAGCGCCGATCGTGGGCAACCACGTCTCGGCCCACGGGGAACAGCACTCGCCTGCGCCTTCGCGCGCATAGCTCGGGCGACGAGGGACCCCTGCCAGCAATCCCCCCCGAGGCCCCACGGCCCCTATGAGCAGCGATGTCAAATGTGATTGGTCTCTGCTAAAGCTGAGGGTCGGGGCACCGTTGCGCAGAGAATGGCGAGCGATCTCGTCGCGCAATCGCACGCCAACTCGCAAGCGGCCTTCGAACAGCATAAAATTGGCAAGCTGCCACGAACTCAGTAGAGCTGCTGGTGGCCTTGCCAACGCACAAGCCAAGCCATGATATCTAACATGTCGCATTTCACGCGTGGCCTAAGAAGCAATTGCCCAGGCGAAGGGCCCAACCAAATGCAGCTGAGAGTGCCGCGCCGCGGGCGCCGCTCTCGGTGGAGCCCCCTTATGCGGCCACGATCCTCGTGAGAGGCGCGCTGAAATGGGCGGGGGGGCGCATGTCGACCCTGCCGCTGGCACCTTCGGCGGAGCTCCCTGTGGGGCCACGGTTCTTGCGAGGGGCGCGCCGACATGGGCGGGGAGGGGGGTGCGTGCAGACATTGCCGTTGGCGCCTTCAGTGGAGCTCCCTATGTGGCCACGATCCTCGCGACGGGGCGCGCCTAAATGGGCGGGGGGGGGGGCGCGTGCAGATCTCGCCGCTGGCGCCTTCGGCGGAGCCTCTATGTGGCCGCGATCATCGTGAAGGGGCGCGCCGAAATGGGCGGGGAGGGCGCGCGCAAACCCTGGTGGAGCTCCCTGTGGGGCCGCGATCCTCGCGAGGGGTGCGCCGACATGGCGGATCCCGACACGCGGCGAGCATGAGCAGGAATGGGAGGAGGGGGGGCGGGTGGGCGCGGGAGGCGAGGCGAGGGGCGCTGTTTCTTTTAAACGAGGGCTCAACGGCGCAGGATGGTGGGGAAAAACGCAGTTCAACCCTTCCAGTTAGCCGGCATCGGCATGTCATCGGCCCGTCATCGGTGTGTCATCGGTCATCGGTGGGTGGGGTCATCGCGGTGTCATCGCACGATCTGTGTAACACACACATGGTTTGAAGGGGGTGTCATCGGTGTGTCATCGGTTGCGTGTCATCCGGATGTCATCGGTGTGTCATCGGGCCCTTTACGCTCGAGAGGTGCATATTTTCGTGCCAGTGACGTTTGTTTCGCTATGTTTTCGTTTCTGTTGGTTTATGTCGGGGCGATGCGTTAACTCGACAAACCTGAGCTCTAAAACGAAAGAGCGCCAGTGGATCACCTTGGACTTTAAAAGGGGGGGGTGCTCCAGGGAACCCCCCCCCCCCCCCCTTGAAAGGAGGGGGGGGGGGGGGGGGGGGAAGGGGGTTCGGGACCATTCCTCCCCCCCCCCTTGACGGGGGGGGGGGGGTTCGGAGCCCCCCCACCCCCCTCCCCCCCTTTCCGCGGGGGTCCGGGGCGAGCGAGCCGAGCGCGCGGACTGTTGGACGCAGGGGCCGTCGGGGGCGGGACTCTGACAGCTTTGCGGGTGTGCGGGCGGGCCCTTCGGGTTAGGGTTTAGGGTCCGGGTTTAGGGTGAGGATTGGGCTTTATGGTTTAGGGGTAGGGTTAAGATTAGGGTTAGGGTTTAGGGTTAAGGTTAAGGTTTAGGGTTAGGGTTAGGGTTTAGGGTTAGGGTTTAAGGTTTAGGGTTGGGTTAGGGTTTAGGGTTAGGGTCAGGGTTAAGGTGTAGGATTAGGGTTAGGGTTAGGGTTTAGGGTTAGGGTTAGGGTTTAGGGTTTAGGGTTTAGGGTTAGGGTTTAGGGATTAGGGCTAGGGTTAGGGTTAGGGTTAGCTCTTAGGGTTTAGGGTTCGGGTTAGCGTTTAGGATTAGGGCTAGGGCTAGGGTTTAGGGTTAGGGTTACGGTTAGGGTAAAGGGTTAGGGATTAGGGTTAGGGTTAGTTAGGGTTAGGGTTTAGGGTTAGGTTTTAGGGTTCGGGTTTAGGGTTAGGGTTTAGGGTTAGGGGTAGGGTTTGTGTTGAGGGTTAAGGTTTAGGGTGAGGGTTTAGGGTTAGGGTTCGGGTTCGGGTTTAGGGTTTAGGGTTAAGGTTTAGGGTTCAGGGTTTAGGGTTAGGGTGTTAGGTCATAGGGTTTAGGGTTAGGTTTAGGGTTAGGGTTAGGGCTAGAGTTTAGGGTGGTTAGGGTTAGGGCTTAGGGTTAGGGTTAGGCATTAGGGTTTAGGGTTAGGGTTGAGGGGTCAGGGTTTAGGGTTCGGGTTAGGTTTTAGGGTTCGGGTTTAGGGTGAGGATTGGGCTTTATGGTTTAGAGGTAGGGTTAAGGTTTAGGGTTAGGGTTTATGGTTAGGGTTAGGGTTAAGGTTTAGGGTTAGGGTTAGGGTTTAGGGTTAGGGTTTAGGGTTTAGGGTTCAGGGTTAGGGTTAGGGTTTAGGGTTAGGGTTAGGGTTTAGGGTTTAGGGTTTAGGGTTAGGGTCCACTAGCTCAACTCGAAGCCTTCTGGATGTATCCCACCCACCCATGACCCAAGACATACAGAACTCAATTCATCGGCGACGCGGAGTCGATGCGCAATCATGCGATCAGGATGACGGCGACGCGCGCCGGCCCGCGCCAGGACGTAGGCGAAAACCGATTCCCTGGAGCCCGGTTGGGTATTGGTTCGCCCTCTTGCGCCCCGTCCATTTTTGGGGACGGAAACTCGGGCTCCGTGTGCAGCGCCAGGACGTAAGCGAGAACCGATTCCCTGGAGCTCGTTTGAATACTATTTCGCCCTGTTGCACCCCGTCCAGTTTTGGGGACGGAAATTCGGGCTCCGAGTGCAGCGCCAGGACGTAAGCGAGAACCGACGCCCTGGGGCATGTTTGAAATTGTTTCGCCCTCTTGCGCCTCCGCGCCTCGATTTTTAGGAACGGAGATTCGGGATCCGCGGGAGAAGCAGAATCCGTGCGAGGGCGCCCATGGGATGGGAGTTTAGGAATGGGCCGCCATGCGAGAGAGGCACGATCCGTGTGCCTGCACGCATGGAGTGCGGGCTTAGGAATTAGCCGCCATGCGGGAGGGGCACGATCCGTGTGCCTGCACGCATGCGATGGGGATTTAGGAATTAGCCGCAATGCGGGAGGGGCATTATCTGTGTGCCTGCACGCATGCGGTGGGGGTTTAGGAATTAGCCGCCTTGCGGGAGGGGCACGATCCGTGTGCCTGCACGCATGGAATGCGGGTTTAGGAATTAGCCGCCATGCGGGAGGAGCAAGATCCGTGTGCCTGCACGCATGCGATGGGGGTTTAGGAATTAGCCGCCATGCGGGAAGGGCACGATCTGTGTGCCTGCACGCATGCGATGGGGGTTTAGGAATTAGCCGCCAGGCGGGAGGGGCACGATCCGTGTGCCTGCACGCATGGAATGAGGGTTTAGGAATTAGGGCGCTTCAAGGGCCGCTCAAGGGGTTTTAGGGTTTAAATATTTATAGGCTCTTAGCTCTTAGGGATTAGGGTTAGGGTTAGCTCTTAGGGTTTAGGGTTAGGGTTAGCGTTTAGCGTTAGGGTTAGGGCTAGGGCTAGGGTTTAGGGTTACGGTTAGGGTCAAGGGTTAGGGTTTAGGGTTAGGGTTAGGGTTTAGGGTTAGGGTTAGGGTTTAGGGTTTAGGGTTAGGGTTAGGGTTTAGGGTTAGGGGTATGGTTTGTGTTGAGGGTTAAGGTTTAGGGTGAGGGTTTAGGGTTCGGGTTCGGGTTTAGGGTTAAGGTTTAGGGTTCAGGGTTTAGGGTTAGGGTTAAGGTTTAGGGTTAGGTCATAGGGTTTAGGGTTAGGGTTAAGGTTTAGGGTTAGGGTTAGGGTAGGGTTAGGGTTAGGGTTAAGGATTAGGGTGTATGGGGTTAGGGTTAGCGTTAGTGTTAGCGTTAGGGTTAGGGTTTAGGGTCAGGATTTAGGGTGTAGGGTTTTGGGGCATAGGGTTTAGGGTTAGGGTTAGGGTTTAGGGTTAGGGTTTAGGGTTTAGGGCTAGGGTTTAGGGTTTAGGGTCAGGGTTGGGGTTGAGGTTAGGCTGTAGGGTTAGGGTTAGGGTTTAGGGTTTAGGGTGAGGGGTAGGGTTGAGGTTAGGGATTAGGGTTGAGGGCTAGGGTTAAGGGTTCAGGTTTAGAGCTTAGGTTAGGGCTAGGCTTAGTGTTAGGGTTTGGGGTCAGGGTTAGGTCTACGGTTAGGGTTTAGGCTTCGGGTTAGGGATTATGGATTAGGGTTCAGGGTTTGGGTTAGAGGTTAGGGTTTCGGGGTGGTCGGCGGGCGGGGGTGGGGCAGGGATGGGGTGCCGGAAAGCCGGGGCGCGAAAGCCGGGAAAGGAGGGGGGGGGTTCGCCGACGGACGGTTTTTTCGGAAAGGGGGGGAGGGGTCGCCGACGACGGCCTCGGGCAAGGGGAGGGGTGGGCGGGGGTCGCCGACGACGGCTCCTTCACTCCTCCACGCGTGTTCCTGCCTATCTTTACTATTTATATTCTTGTATTTTAGATTTACTGTTTCTTTGTCCGGGCAAGGGGGGGAGAGTGGGGGGGGGGGGGGGGTCGCCGACGCGGCTGGGCAAGGGGGGGGCGGGTGGGTTTTTGGGGGGGGGGGGGAGGGGGTCCGACACCCCCCCCCCCCCCCCCCCCCCCATTGGGTGATCCAGCGGCGCGCCCTCCTCTAAAACAACTGGCTGGGCTACTGCCTGCCTGGTCAGCGCCCTACCTTTCCCCCGAAGCAGGGCGCCGCCAGAGGACTTCTAGTCAGGCTCACTCCTAGCTGGCCTTGCCGCTGCCCCTACCCCTCTTCGACGCCTTCGGTTTCGGCTTCGAAGCAGACCGCTGCGCGTGAACATCCTCGTCTGCCTTCACCCTCGAGATGCGAACGAGTTTCCTGCGCAGGGTGCTGATCGATGCTAAGAGAGGCTGCAAGCTCGATAACTTGGCCAACGCAAGGAACGCGTTGGCATCGCCCACTTGCTTCCTGATGCCCCCCCAAGTTCTCCTCGACAATGATTTTCTTGAGCAAGGGGCCCTTCGAGGAAATTGAGGGGGAAGGGGGCGGCATGGGAAATGGATGAGCAGAGAGGCCACGAACGGCTGGTGGAGCTGAAGAACGAAGGGGAGGAGGAGGAGGGGGAGGGGGAGGAGGAGGAGGAGGAGGGGGGCAGGAGAAGGGGGTAGGAGGAGGGGGAGGAGGAGGAGGAGGAGGAGGAGCAGGGTGAGAAGGATGAGGAGGGGGAGCTCGAAGAGAACGAGGAGGAGGAGGAGGAGGGGGACGGGATCAAGGAGCAGCGTGCGAGGGTCGAGAGCATTAGAGGAAGGTCGAGGACGAGAGGGGCGACGACTACGAATGTGGTTTACACAAGTGTCCTGGCATTGCTGGCTCAAGCTGCTCATCTGCTCGATCAGGCTCAGGCCGTCGGAGTCAGTCTTGGCCCAGGCCCACGCGGGGTCGGTGTTGATTGAGACCAAGATCGTGTTGCCTGATGAGTTGGTCTGGCTGTGCTGCGTCAGCACCTTGCGCGCGTCCTGGATCTTGAGGTCCAGCTCGCTCTTCTGCTTCTTCTGCTTGGGCTCGCGCTGCTCCTCCAGGCGCCCCCGCCCCCAGCACTGTTTAGTTTGCGTGCTCTAACAGTTGCCCTTAGAGAGTCGCCTAGATACCTTACTTCGTTGCCCTGGCTGCTGCGCCCCCCCCCCCCGCCGCGCCCGCGCGGGGCGAGGGGGGAGGGGGGCGCGCGGGGGGGGGGGGGGGGGGGGGGGGAAGGGGGGGGGCGATGCTTGCTTGCTTCCCTGGCCCCTCGGGGCGCTGCGGCTGCTGCTGGCAGCCATTCGCGGCCTCCTGCGGCGTCTGCTGCTGGCGGCCCTCTTCGGCCTCTTCCTCCTCCTCCTCCTCCCCCCCCTCATCCTCGGCCTCCTCCTCTGGGCCCGGCTCGTCGCCAACCGCCTCGAGCTGAACTGCGGCCGCCGCCGTCGCCGCCTGAGGCGACTTCGAAGTGATCTTCCTGCGCTTCTGCGCCGCTGGCGTCGACGGCGCGGCCGCGGCAGTCTGCCTTGCAAGCGTCGCCGCCGCCGATGCCTCGGTCGCCCCCGCTGGCGCCCCCGCGGCCTCCTGGCCAAGGACACACATCGATCGGACCCTTCGCTGGGGCACGCCCCCAGACCACATTGGGGGTCCCGAGGCCCCCAGCGCGAGCCGAGTGCGTTTGCCCGATCGACGGCTCCGATTGATCTGCCCCGCGCCTGAGGCAAGACGAACGCGCGCGCGATGCCGTGCTTCTGCGCGAGGGCCGTCGCGTCCTGCAGGCGATGCGCTTTCGCCTCGTCCGTCTCGATGGGGGCGTTGCACCGCGTCTCGTGCAGGGACCGCTGGGTCACGAACTCATCCTGGAAACCGCGGGTGATGTAGAGGCATCTGAGGCTCTCCTGGGCCAGCGCAGAATGGCAATGCAAATTGGCATGGCGAACAACCCACTCATATGCAGTTGTGAGTGCGGCAGTTGTGGACACCGCCACTGGGCGCGCGGGCGGGCCCTCCCCGTGGCGCCACGCAGGGCTGCGCTGGGCGGAGGAAACGCACGTGGAGACCGCCGCTGGGGCCTTAGGTGGAGCCCCCCACGGGGCCGCGAAACGCAGCACTGGGTGTGGGGGACACATGTGGACACCGCCGCTGGTGCCTTAGGCGGGGTTCCTTATGGGGCCGCGAAGCGCCATGCTGGACGCGGGGGGCGCATGTGGACGCAGCCATTGTGGCCTTATGTGGGGCTCCCCATGGGGCCGCGAAGCGCTGCGCTGGGCGCGCTGAATTGTCGCCGATGGTGATGGCGATGGCGAGTATGCCTGTGGCAATGATGCGGATGACGACGGTGGCGATGCTGGTGGTGATGGCGATACTGGTGATGATGACGTCGATATTGCCGTCGATTATGATGATGAGGCTGAGGATGGTGCTGATGCTCAGGATGATAACGATGATGGTGCTACTGATGATGATGATGATGCTGATGATGATGATGATGTGGCTGATGATGATCGATGCTGATGATGACGATGATGGTGATGGTGATGACGATGGCGACGATGATGACGATGACGATGACGACGACGATGGCGACGACGACGAGGACGCGAGGGGGGCAGAGGCAGGGATGCGAGGAGGGAGGAGAGAACGGTTGAGAGGAGGAGGAGGCGGCGGAGGAGGAGGAGGAGGAGGACGAGGCGGAGGAGGAGGAGGAGGAGAACGAGAGGCGCTGTCTATTCAGGGCGAGAGCCCAACAACACCACAGGATGGCTGGGGACAAATGAGAGGAGGTCCAAATGATAATGAAGGGATAATGAGAAAGGGTAGTAGCAAGGAGTGCGCGGGGGGGGGGGGGGGGGGGGGGGGGCCCCCCCCCGCTCGACATTGCGGAGGATCAGGAGACGTCGAGGGCGGGGAGGGGGGGGTAAGGTAATCGCCCGCGGTGTCCGTCATCTCGCAGTGCGCGGCCCACGGGGGTCCGAGCTGGATCGCTTTCATCATGTACTTGCGCGCCTGAGGAGCGGGCCCCAAACGTTGAGCAACAGATCGGCCAGAGGTACATGGAGCAGGACTGAGGAGAGGAGGAGGAGGAGGAGGAGGAGGAGGAGGACGATGAGGACGAGGAGGAAGGGGGAGGAGGAGGAGAAAAGGGAGGGGGGAGGAGGAGGAGGAGGAGGCGGAGGAGGAGGAGGAGGAGGAGAAGGAGGAGGGTAGGAGGAGGAGGAGGAGGAGGGGGAAGAGGAGGAGGACGAGGAGGGAGGTCGGCACGTTTGGGTTTGCTTTGGGAGGGGGAGGTAGGCCCGTTTCTCTGCTTGTATTCTGTTGCATTCTGGAATAGTTGTGTCCTCTTTGCGTTTGCAAGGCCCTCGGGCCTGCAGCCGCCCGAACTTGCCTCCACCCTCCTTGTGGGCCGCGCGCCCGATGGGGGCGTGGACCCCCGTCGTGAACTTCTTTGTCACGAGCTCGGTAACCTTTGTGGCCTGCTTCTTGTGCTCCTGGTACTTCTCCTTCGCCCGCGCTGCCCTGAACTCGGCCTGGGCCTCAGCATTCTTGCCCGCGGCCTTGTAGTCCCTGTCCAGCTTGGGGTCCGACGCCTTCGCGCGGTCGAACTTGGGCGCCATCTTGTTGCCGCCGCGGGTTCTCGCGGCGAACTTGAAGCCTTGCTGCTTGAGCGTCTCCCAGAAGTCATCGATGGTTTTCTCCGTCGGCGCCATGTCGGACCTCATCGCCTCCTTGGCCTCCTCGTCGTCGTCGCCCCCCTCGGTGAAGGGGCGCGCCGACTTCAGGTGATCCGTGCTGAAACCCTTGAGCTTGTGGAGTGCGGCCACCTCGTCGTTCTTGAAGAACTTCATGATCTGGTCGGCCACCCCCAGCTCGTCGGCGACGCCCGTGCCCCTCAAGAGATCCTGCACGACAATTGGGGTGCAGGCTGCGACGAGATGGATTGCGACCCGCGAGAATCATTCTGGCCACATGCAGCTGCGAGTGCCGCGCTGTGGGCACCGCTCTCGGCGGAACCCCCCGCGGGGCCACGATCCTCGCGGGGGCGTGCCGAAATCGGCGGGGGGGCGCGTGTCAACCCTGCTGCCGGGGCCTTCGGTGGAGCTCCCCATGGGGCCGCGACCCTCGCGGGTGGCGTGCCGAAATGGGCGGGGGGGGCGCGCGCAAACCTCGCCGCTGGGGCCTTCGGTAGAGCTCCCTTTACGCGGCCACGTCCGCCGTGAGGGGCGTGCCGAAATGGGCGGGGGGGCGCGAGCAAACCCTGCCGCTGGGGCCTTCGGTGGAGCTCCCTATATGGGGCAGCGCCCCTCGCGAGGGGCGCGCCGACATGGGCGGGGGGGGGCGCGTGCAAACCTTGCAGCTGGGGCCTTCGTGGATCACTCCATGAGGCAGCGATCCCCCCGATGGGTGGGTGCGCCGAAATGGGCGGGGGGGCGCGCGCAATCCCTGCCGCTGCGGCCTTCGGCGGGGCTCCCTAGAGGCCGCGACCCTCGCGGGTGGCGTGCCGAAATGGGCGGGGGGGCGCGTGCCAACCCCGCCGCTGGGGCCTTCGGCGGAACTCCCCACTGGGCCACGACCCTCGCGAGGGGCGCGCCGAATTGGGCGGGGGGCGCGCGCAAGCCCTGCCGCCGAGGCCTTCGGTGGGGCCCCCTGCGGGGCCACGATCCTCGCGAGTGGTGCGCCGAAATGGGCGGGGGAGCGCATGCAAACCTTGCCGCAGGTGTCTGTGGTGGAGCCCCTTATTAGGCCGCGATCCCCGTAAGGCGCGCGCGGAAATGGGCGGGGGGGCACGCGCGCGCCCTGCCGCTGGCGCCTTCGGTGGAGCCCCCCATGTGGCCACGATCCTCGTGAGGGGTGTGCAAACCATGCCGTTGGGGCCTTCGGTGGAGCCCCATGTGGGGCCGCGATCCTCGTGAGGGGCGCGCCGAAATGGGCGGAGGGCGCGCGGACCCTGCCTCGAGGAACTTGGGTGGAGCTCCCATGGGGCACGGCCCTCGCGAGGGCGCGCCGACATTGGGGGGGGGCGGTGGGCGGGGCGCGGGGGATGGGGAAGAGGGTGGGGGGGGGGGGGGCGCGAGCAAGCCTGGCGCTGGGGCTTTCGGAGGCGCCCCCATTACGGGATGGGAGGGTGGGGGCGGGTGGGTTCGTGGGTGCGAGGGGAGGTGGGGGGGTGGGCGGGTGGGCGGGTGGGTGTGGGGGAAGAGGGGGGGGGGAGCGACCGCCACGAGGGGCGCGCCGAAATAGAGGGGGAGGGGCGGGGGGGGAGCGCGTGCAAACCCTGCCGCTGAAGCCTTCGGCGGAGTTCCCTATGGGGCCACGATCCTCGTGATGGGTGCGCCAAAATGGTGAACATGCTGCGAGCAGAGGCAGGAATGGGAGGAGGGGGGGAAGGGAGGCGAGGTGAGGTGAGCCTCGGGGCGCTGTCTCTTCAAATCGAGGACCCAGCACCACATGATACTTGGGAAAAAGATGAGGGCGACGACAAAGCAGCTGGCAAGACGAAGTGGAAGGAGAAGGGCGAGAAAGAAGACGGACAAGGCAAGGGCAGGAAGAGGACAAGGGGAGGAAGGCTGCAACAGCGGAGGAAGAGGGAGAACATCCGAGCGACGACAGCACGACGCAGGGACAGCAACGACGTCGGGGCAGCACTAGAGAAGGAATGACACATTAAGTGAGAGCAAGGACAACGTTTAAGACCGTGTCCTCGATCTTGACCTTAATGGTCGCGTGCGCCTTCTCACACGCAGCGATGATCTTCTCTGGCGTGATCGTGCCGTCCTCTGCTGATCCCGCTAAGTCCTCTTCCTGTTCCTCTTTCCTCCTCCTCCTCCTCCTGTTCCTCTTTCCCATGCTTCTGGCGTGAACTCTGAGTTTCCTGCCCCGTGGGGCGGCCTCGTTTGCCGTTGCATATCTGTCCAGGGCTTCGCCAGAACCCAACCATCAAGCAAATTTAAACGGCTGTTGCTTTTGTTCGAAACAGCGGGCGATCCGAATATAGACGTCATCGCGATGTCACCGATGGGTCATCGCGATGACGCGTCGATGACATCGCAACGACGTCTCCACCCTGGTTTGTGGAGTCGTTCGTTTGTTTCCTCCCCTCATCTTCCTTGTCGAGGCCGTCTCGGGGCTGCGGGGTCGGCTGCGCTGCTGGGGGCGTTGGCGATCTCGAACGCCGAGCCCCTCTGCGCTTGCTGTTCAGCGCCTGCGTGGAGAGCGCCTTCTCGTCCCTTGGGCGTGGCGGTGTGGTGGTGGTGGTGGTGGTGGTGTTGGTGGTGGTGGTGGTGGTGGTGGTGGTGGTGGTGGTGGCGGTGGTGGTGGCGGTGGTGGTGGTGTGTGGGGGGGGGGGGGCCTAATTGCGAAGCGTTCCCCGACGTCCAGGGCCCGTCTATCTCGGACGCAAGGCGCCGGAGGGAGGAGGAGGAGGAGGAGGAGGAGGAGGAGGAGGGGGAGGGGGAGGAAGAGGAGTAAGAGGAGGAGGAGGAAGAGGAGAAGGAGGAGGAGGAGGAGGAGGAAGAGGAGGGCGAGGAGGAGGGCGAGGAGCTGGGGGGAAATGCGTTTCCGAGGGGCATCGGAAAGCTAAACACCAGGAGGAGTTAGTGCAGAGGTACGAGGGAAACGCGAAGGGCGAGGAGTGACGAGAACGACAGTATGCAGGTCGATTTTTAAGGGATCAAGACGAGATTGGAAGACAGAAGCGAGCGATTGGCGAGAATGGGGGGGCTGTCGCCGCTAAGTCACGCCCCGCCCCGCCTCTCATCATCTCCAAGCTTCCAGGTGGAGGCCCTCGCATCGGGGTCGGGCGACCCCCTCCGCGCGTCGGTGCCGTCCCGCTTCGCGGTCTCCGCCGACATCTCCAGCGCTTTCTTGAGGTCATCCTCCTCCTGCTTCAACACGCGCTCCCGCTTCTCATTCTCAACCTGGGACTCCTTCAGGGCCTGCTTCATCTCGGGGCTGCCGGCTGAATCCGCTGGGCAATCGACGATTATGCCATCCTCTCTCGGCTTTGACTCATCAAGTGATGCCCATCCGTCAGTGCCCTTTTTCTCCTCGTCCTTCTCATCGGGGTCGTGCCGCACCGTGGCATCCACCTCTTTCTCCTCATCTGCCTCCTCGGCGCGGGGCCTCTGGTGGATCGGGGTCGCCGTCGCAGACTGGTCGGTCGAGCCCGGCGCAGGGGGCGCGCGCTGACTCTCCTGCGTGGGGTGTCGGATCGAAGAAACCTAAGGACGTCGAAACTTATTTCGGGACTTGGGCGAGTAAGCTTCGACCCTAGACTCCTGCTCCTGGGCCCGAAGCTGGGCCCTCCGATACTTTTGGGCTCGAAGCGCTGCAACTTGCTGTAGCTGGCTCGCGCTGGCGGGAACGGTGTCGGGGCTCTCGCTCAGCGTGGCGGCGCTCTCGCGAAGGGTCTGGTCGTCGGTGCGCCACATGGCTGCTTTGGCATCACTCATGGGAGAGGCCCCTCTGGATGCCCAGAATGCCCTCGGGGCCCTGGAGGCCCTGGGCGCCCTGAGCCTGAATGCTAGCAGCAGGTGCGCGGCGTTCGGGCCCTGGGCCTCACGTCTCCAATAATAGCTGACGCGCAATGCTGGCAGCCTCTCCGCCCCTCAGCCCGCGAGACCAAGAATCCCAGTATTGGAAGATTGCCCTGTTGATTAGTTTCTTTCATGCTCCTTCTCCTCGCCCTCTTCCTCGTCCTCCTCCTCCTCCTCGGCGTGCGTTTTCTCGCCCTCCTTATTCCACCCCTCTTCGCAATCACGTATGGCTAATCTCGCAAGGCGCAGCCGGTACGGGTTTTTCGGGCCCCAGATTCAAGACTTTCGCGACGATCCCTGGCGCCCCCGAATTCGGGCATGGCTGAAGCTGCGTCGACGCGACGCCGAGAGCGGTTCCTCGACGCCCTACCCAATCAGGCGATGGGGGGGGGGGGGGGCGGTGGTGGTGGCGGTGTTTGTCTCGCCTGTTATCTCCCGCAACAGGTCCTGTCAGGATTGCGCCCGCGGGCGATGGCTGATTGTATCATTATGTCTACATGCGAGCTCTCCCTGGAAACATTCACCCGTTACTGCCTTCTTGCTAGAAAGAGGCTAGTGCTGCAAACCTGAACCCCCGCTCTAGTCTAGTCGCTGCTCGCCTTACAATCTGCCGCCCGCGGGACGCAAACACTCGCCTAAACATACTATCCCACGGGTCGATGGGGATATCCCTCATCGCTGGGGCTGCGGCTGGGCCCCCACTTGCTTCGGGGCTCACCTCAGGCTGCACGGGCTGCGGCGGCGGCTTGGGTCTGGGCACGATCTTGGGCACCATGAACTTCCGTGCTCGAGTCGGCACTGGCTGCGAACTCGGCGGCGGTGGTTGTGTCGTTCGGCGCGTTGCTGCTGCCGTCGGGCTCTGTGCTGCTGCCATCGGACTCGGTGCTGCTGCTTCCAGGTTCCCTGCTGCGGGCTTCCTCGCAGGTGGCGCCGCCTTCGCCGCCGCTGGCCTCCTGCCCTTCACGGGCGCTTCCTCATCCTCATCAGTCTCAGCGAACTCTTCGTCGGTGCCCTCACCCTCCTCCAGCTCTGACTGCTCATCCTCGCAGGCTTCTTCCTCTTGCTTCTCCTCCTCTGGCTCCACTGACTCCTCTGGCTCCTCTGCGTCTTCCTTTGCTGCATCTGCCTTGGCAAGCTTACCCCTGCGCATCTTCTGTGGAGCCTTCGGAGCAGCAGCCGCTGGCCTCTCTTTGATGTTCGGCCCATCTGTCTTCTCATGCTTTCTGATCCACTTTGCTTTCGCTGCTTCCATCTCTGGTTGTGTGAGCTCACCCTTCGCGTACTTTTTGACCAGGCTAGTGAAAAAACTGCACCGCTTCCTGCTCCGTGGCCGCGCCGAAAACTCTGACCGTGAGCTGACAGAGCTGACCACCGTGAGTTGCTTGCATGAGCTCTTTCGTGCCAGAGCGGGTGACCATGCGAGCCGCACGACCTTGCCATCCCGCTCTCCTCTCCAGATCGAGTTGTCGGCCTTCTTGTTCGCCTGCTGATCGGCATCGGTGCTCTTGGTGCCAGGGACCTGTTGGTTTCGCTGCTGCTCCATGTTCCCATGCACTCCCATCTGTCTCCTCAATATGCGCCCCCCTCCTCCTCCTCCTCCTCCTTCTCCCCCTCCCCCTTCCTCCCCCTCCTCCTCATCCTTATCTCCCTCCGTGCTAACTTCCACATCTTCGCTTTCGTCGGCTCTTTTACATTGGCATTTCTGTGTGTTCTCGGGACCATCGTCGCTGCAATGGCTAGGCGCGGCAAGGGACTGGCCAGGGCGGAATCGAGCTTGTTTAGACCCGAAGGCGACTTCCCACGAGAAATCATCGGTCCATGTGGCCGCCAGCATCTCGGACGTGTCGCTGGGCTTGGCCACTGCGAATTCGGGCGGCTTCTTCTGGTTCTGGATCGGTATCCGGAAAGCAGACTGATGGCCAGTTTTGTTTGACCAGCTCCCCCTCCTTCCCTGAACTTGAACCCCCTTCCTCGCTGTCTCCCCCTCCTGCCCTTGTCCTATCGCCCTCCGCCCACTCCCCCTCACCGCTCACCTTTCCCCTCCAGCCCCTCCTGCCCGCCCATTCCCATCATCTCGCTTCGTCCTCGCTTCCCTCCTCCGACCCGACCCCCATCTCTCCGCTCCTCTACTCGCGATGTTAAAGCAGTGCCTGCATTCCAGGGTCGAAGCCCAGCATCCACTTGCCCACGCGCACGAGCTCGGAACTGCTAGTCTCGTCCGTGGCCTCTGAGGGGCGACGGGGACAAAGAGAGGGGCGGTAGTGGGCCGACGTGGGTTGTCTCCGAGTTCCGGCTGCCCCGAACGCCCATGGGGGGACGCAGGTCGACACTGGAGGTGGAAACGCCAGCGGGGCAGCGAGGGCGCGCACAGGAAAATGAGGAGGAGGAGGATGGGGGAGGAGGGGGGCGCGGAGGTGGAGGAGGAGGGCGAGGAGGAGGCGGGCACGGGCAGGGGAGAGTAAGATGTTGAACTCGGGGCCCCAGCTACGGAGCGAGAAGAATGGGCGAAGGGGGAAGGCGAGTAGGATGAAAAAGGAAGTCGACATGGAACGTCAGGACAGGCATTTTAGAAGGAGAAGGATAGCGAGTGAGCAGGCGTTGAAACAAGTGAAGGAGTCCCTGCCTCCTGCTGCTTCACCTCGATCGCTTCGTTCTGCTCGTCGTCGGTGTCGTAGCGCTGCGACCAGCTCGTGTCTTCGATGAATGGTGATGCCCATGACGGCGGGCTGTTCCTGGGGGCTGCGCTTCGCTGCGAAATGTTGCGCGCGCCATCGCGAGGTCTGCGGGGGGTCATCGCGAGGTCATCGCGATGGCATCGCGACGACCTCCCGAAGACCTCGCGACGGCGAGCACTACGACTGGCGACGTTCGGATGGCGGGCGGGGAGCTGGAGGGAGAAGAAACCGGAGAGGGGGAAAGGATGACCGCAGCAGCAGCAGCGGTGGGAAGAGAGGAAAGGGCAGCAGAGCCGCAGAGCGCTCCTCGAACATGCTTTGGCGACGCCACTCAGCATCGCGCGGATGCGCTTCCCGTTTTCTGAGCACCATTGCCCCCTCTCATCGCGCAACTTCCACTCGGGCTCGAACTCCTCGGACATCTGCCAGAGGGCCGCCTGGGCAGGAGGGGGGGGGGGATGGCGGGGGTGAAGGAGCATGAGATGGGAGGAAATGGGAGGAGGATTAGGGCGAGGGGGGAGGGGGGGGAGGATGAGGAGGAAGAGGATGAGGAGAGGGATGGAGGGAGGGGGAGAAAGAGGAGGATGAGGAGGAGGAGCAGGGAGGAATAGAAGTAGGAGGCCCCCAATATGGTTTCCCGCCTGCCACATCTGAAGATCTCATGATCGACCTCACTATCGATCTGATCAGCGATATCACTAGTGGTCTCGCGATCGATCTCACCACGGGGCACGAGAGGATGGTATAGACGTGGGTGGAGGGAGTGAGGATCAAATATCATGGCCCAGCCACGTACGCCACCGACTGAGGAACGCCTCCGAAATCCTTGATCAATTCACGGGTGGCTTTCAGCATCTTGACATGGTTCTTGATCTTGGACGGGCCGGGCGGGGCGTCGGGGTCAAGGTGGTGCACGGCCCTCGGCGCGCTTCCCCCTCTCCTCCCCCCTCCTTCCGTATCCCCTCAGCCCTCCATCCTGTCTCTCCTTCCTTACCCTTCGTTATCCTACCTCTCTTCCCCCCCCCCCCTGCGTTGCCCCCTCCCCTAGCGACGTATGTTTCCAACCCCCTTGTCCTTGTCGCACACTGTCTTCTGCCATTGTTGATTGCTCACTTCCTCTCTCTCTCTCTCTCTCTCTCTCTCTCTCTCTCTCCATCTCTCTCTCTCTCTATGTATATATGTCTTCTCTCTCTCTCTCTTTTCTATATTTCTCTCTCTTACTATATGTCTATAGTTTTACCTATATGTCTCCCTTTCTCCCTCTCGCTCACTTTCTTTATTTCCCTCGCCCTCTGACATCTATGTATATAAATATAATTAAATACATGTGTATGCACAGCTATGAATCTCTCTCTCTCTCTCTCTCTCTCTCTCTCTCTCTCTCTCTCTCTCTCTCTCTTTCTCTCGCTCCCTCTCTCTCTCTCTCTCTCCTCTCGCTATCTCTCTCTCTCTCTTTCTCTCGCTACGTCCTCCTCTCTCCTCTCTCCTCTCTCTCTCTCTCTCTCTCCTCTCTCCCTCTCCCACCTATCGCTCTCTTCCTCTCTCTCTCTCTCTCATCTTCTCTCTCTCTCTCTCTCTCTCCTTTCTCGCTTTCTACCTCTCTCCCTCTCTTCCTTTCTCCCTGTTTCATCCCCCACCTCCCCCCCTCCTTTTCCTTTCCTCCCCTTCCCTCTTCCTCCTCCTCCTACTCTCCTCCTCCATCTCCACCTCCTCCTCCCCCATCCCATCCACCTCCACCCTCCCCCTTCCCCTCCTCCTCCTCCTCTCCCCTTCTTCCTCCCCCATCCTCCTCCTCCTCCCCCCCCCCCCCCCCCCCCCCCCCCCCTCCTTTCCCATCCTCCTCCTCCTCCTCCTCCCCCCCCCTCTTCTCCTCCTCCTCCTCCTCCTCCTCCTCCTCCTCCTCCTCTTCCTCCTCTCCCAGAAGCGCTGGGGCCCCCGCTTGTCTGGGCCGCTGGTGCAGGGCGCCCGCCATATGCGGGCCAGGGCTGCGCAATCGCTGAAACCCTTGCCCCCGGGGGCGCCGCGCTTGGCGCCCTTGGGCGGCTCTGAACCCATGGAGCCAAAAAAACTGTCGAGCGGCGAGGCAACAGCAGCGGCAACAGAAACAGCACAACGACGCGAAGAGGAGGGCGAGGGGGGATGAGGAGGAGGAGGAGGAGGGGGGGGGGGGCAGAGGAGGATCAGGAGGAGCAGGGAATATTTGGCACATAAAAGAAGCGGAGGGAGGGGGAGGAGGAGGAGGGATGCGCGGAGGAGGAGGAAGAGGAGGAAGAGGAGGAGGAGGAGGAGGAGGAGGGGGAGGAAGAGGAGGAGGATCAGGGAACATTAATGTAAAATACGGGGAGGATAAGGGGGAAGGGGGATTTAGTTTATGACAACAGCGCAAGCGTAATAAACACACTACACTTCCTCATGCAACTGACGAAACACAGTCAAACACATGAAAATATCAATGGTTTAAGATAATGGCAAGATGGGATTTTTAAATAGTGACAGCATCATCATCATAGCAAGGACAAAGAACGTTCCCTGCGGACCACAGGGTAGACGCCCTCCACTGGGGCCATCGTGGCAAATATCATACCTCGTTGTTGGCATCTCTTGCGCTGCGACACCGAAGCCGTTTTGATTCGAGCCAGCGGCAGAACATCAGTTGCGGTGGTAGCGGAGCCGGATGGCTCCACGGCGCAAACGCAACAGGCGCGGGAAGCGCTCAAAGGCTCGCCGAGACTCGCGGGAGGCGAGGGGCGAGCAGCGGCGCGCGGCAGCGACGCTGCGGCGGCTGCGGGAGAGGAGAGCGCGCCGGGCTGCGCGCGACCTCGCTGCGGGTAGCACCGCGCGAGAGGACGCGTCAGACCACCCCGCTGCGGGTAGCCCCGCGCGGGAGGATCCTGCTGCGGGTAGCCCCGCGCAGGAGGAGGCGGTCGACGATCCCGCTGCGGGCAGCCCCGCGTGGGACGAGACCGAGGAGGAGGTTGAGGACAGGTTCCAGTAGGAGCCATGGAGGCAGCCATGCAACGGATGGCTGAGACAGTGCGGCAGCTGCAGGCGCGCCAGCAGCAGCTGGAAAGTGAGTTGCAGCAGGCGCGGACGGAGGCGGCAGCAGGCCGCGGGGCGGCCGCTTCTGGGGGCGCAGGAGGTCAGGCGCCGAGGGCGCAGGCCTCTGCGAGCGTGGGGGTGGACACCAGGTTGCTAGGCAAGCCCGGCGACTTCTCCGGGGAGGACCGCGCGGCGGGACTGGAGCGCTGTCTTCCGGGGCTGCGCTGGGGCGGCAGTCCCGCGGCTCGCGTCGTCGATGAAGTCGGCCGCCGACTCGACCGATCCAGTGCCAAACGTGACACTGACTGATCAAACGGACGCTCAAGCCAGTGCTCAGCTCTATTGGATGTTGCTCATGCTGTGCAAAGGTGCGGCGCTCAACATCGTTCTCCTCGCGGGGGACAACAAGGGGCTGGAAGCATGGCGGAAGCTAGTGGACGAGTGCGAGCCCAAGATGCGGACGCGATTCGCTGGGCAATTGATGAACGTCCTTTCCTTCTCGCTGCAGAGTGACATCCCTGAGCGCATCACGGCGTGGGAACGTGAGATCGCCGTTTATGAGCGGGACTCGAAGAAGACCCTCGACGACGAGGTCAAGATCGGGGCGTTCTTGCTACGTCTCCCCGAATCGCCTCTCAAGACCCACCTCTTGATGAGGGTGGACCAGCTGACGAGGTGGATCGATTTCCGGGCGGAAGTCGTAGCCATCAGCAGGTCGATCGCCATTGCGCAAGCTCAGCCGGTGCCGATGGACATCGGCGCCGTCGCCAAGGGAGACGGTCGTGGCAGGCCTGGCGGTGGTGCCAGGGGCACGGGCCGCGGCGGCCAGCACCAGCAGCAGCACGCATGTCCAAGGTGCGGCGCAAAATCGCACACGAAGGCGGACTGCCCGCACAAGGACAAGACCTGCAACAAGTGTGGCAAACCTGGCCACATCGCAAGTGCGTGCAAAGCGCCAGGAGGCGCACAACATCATCAACCACATCGTCAACTTCACCCCCATCCTCCTCAGCAGCAGCAGCAAGGACGAGGAGGAGGAGGACCGAGAGGCAGAGGGAAGGGCAAGGACCGGGCGTGCTACAACTGCGGCCAGCCCGGGCACCTAGCCGCCCAGTGCCCCAGGCCGAAGGTCCATTCGGTGGAAGACGGCGGAAACGCGGAAGCCGCGGAGGTAGCAGCGGTCGCGGGCTACTTCGACATCGGCGCCGTCGGCGTTGGCACCGAGGGCGGCCTGAAGAGTGCAGGAGGGACGCGGGTAGCCCCGCCCCCTGGCCCATCGGCTTCGGATGCGGGTAGCCCCGCTCTGAACGCCGTGGGAGGGCCGCGCGTCGAGCCAGGCGAGTGGCTCGACATCGAGATGGATTCCGGCGCGGAGGTCAGCTGCCTCCCGGTAGGCGTCGGAGCTGGCTCGTACCCCCTCCACCCGACGAGGCTCAGCCAGAGCGGGGGGTGCTACGTGGCAGCTGGGGGCGGCCGGCTGCATGGCGAGAACGCGCGGATCCTCGGGCTGGAGGCGGACGACGCCCACGGCCAGGCGGTCAACCTCGTCGTGCGTTTCCGCGTCATGGACATCGCCAAGGCGTTGTTGGCGACGGACGACCTGAGCAGGTGCCAGTGGGAGACGGTGTTCCCTGCTGACGGTGGCGGGGCCTACATCCTCCGGAGAGCCTCCGGGACTCGCATCAACCTCGTACGGAAGCGACGGGCCTGGTACTTGAGGGCGCGCCTGAAGCCACACGAGGACTTGCCGTTCACCTCGGCGCAGGAGCTGTCCGAGGTCGCGTCGATGGAGGACCGAGGGATTTACCCTCTCGACGCGGATGTTGGGACGGAGGCTGAGGAGGGAGCACCAGTCAAGAAGATGGCGGTTCCCACTCGGCCGACGGCGGCGGAGCGTGAGGAGCACATCGCTGGTGGCCACGCAGTCTTCCGCACCTGGTGCCGGGAGCGCTGCGTCGGGCGTGGCCGGATGCACCGCTGCACCTCTGGCGGCCCAGAGGTCAGCAT
This sequence comes from Prorocentrum cordatum, assembly GCA_963575745.1. Classification (NCBI taxonomy): domain Eukaryota; class Dinophyceae; order Prorocentrales; family Prorocentraceae; genus Prorocentrum; species Prorocentrum cordatum. The sequence goes on from CAUYUJ010015403.1 coordinate 238,146, forward strand.
CCCGGTGGTAGGTTGCGACTGCGGCTGCTTGAACGACAGGGGCGACGACGCCCAGGGCCAGCCGAACGCGCCCCTACTGTGCAGCAGGTGCACAGGGGATCGTTGGCTAGGAGCCGCAGTGGTCCCAGCGAAGGGGGCCGACGAGTGCGCGGTGAAAGTGCTGAAGAGCGATGTCGCGGGCAGCGGCTTCGACGAGGTTATCCTCAGGAGCGACGGCGAGGCGTCCATTGGCGCTGAAGACGTCGGATGCGGCGGCGCTCAAGCTCGAGGGCGTGCGCGCGAAGCTGGAGGAGCCCGCCGGGTACGACTCGCAGGGCAACGGCCTCGCAGAGGCCGCCGTGCGCGAGGTGAAAGACGCCGTGCGGACCAATCTGGCTTGCCTGACGGTGCGGCACGGCCAGAGCTTCGACGGGCAGCACCCCATCATCCCTTGGTTGGTGGAGTATTCGGTTGCGATGATCAATCGCGTGCGCCGCGGGGCCGATGGCAAGACGGCCTTCGAGCTTCGCAAGGGGCGCGGTTTCGCTGGAGCCCTTCCGGCTTTTGGAGAGAAGGTGCTCTTCATGATCCCAGGTGTGACCAAGGTTCCGGCCCGGGTCGAGCCTCGCTGGGAGGATGGCGCGTTCTTGGGCCTGTCTGATCGGAGCGACGAGCTCTACGTAGGCACATCCAGGGGCATGCACAAAGTGAGGGCGGCACGAAGGCGCGAGGCGACGGAGCGTTACGACGCGGCGTTCCTGGACACCGCCGTTGCTCGTCCGTGGGACGGGCCACGGAGCTTGAGGGCTCCAACGCGAGTCATTTTACCTGACTTGCCAGCTCCGGCGGTGGATGCCGAGGAGGCGCCTACGGCGACCCGCCGGGTTTACCTCTTGAAGGAGGACTTCGCGAAGCATGGGTTCACGCAGGGATGCCCTGGCTGCAGGGCGATCGCCGAGAATAAGCGGGCGCAGATGCATTCCGAGGATTGCAGGATGCGCCTGGAGACCGAATTGGCCAAGACAGAAGCGGGCCGGCAGCGGCTCATGAAGGCCTTTTGGAGGGCTATGTCTGCGGGGCAGGCCCAGGAGGCGCGTAAGGAGGGCACGGGAGCGACTACAGCGGCTACGGCGGCTACAGCGGCTCTGGCGGCGGCTTCATCCTCAGGCGCGGGAGGCACGGGAGCGACTACAGCGGCTACGGCGGCTACAGCGGCTCCGGCGGCGGCCTCGGGCGCGGGAGGCGCGAGAGCGACTGCAGCTGCTGCGGCGGCTACAGCGGCTCCGGCGGCAGCCTCGGGAGTTCCTGCTGCGGCAGGGGCGTCTGGCGCAGCGGCGCCGCCTGCCCAGGGCCCAACCCTGGCGGACCGCGACGGTTCTGAGATGGACACGAGTCCGCCGAGTAGGAAGAGGCAGATCGAGATCCAGGCGCCCGGTGCGGAGGGCGACATGGACACTGCGATGGTGGCCGCAAGCGGTCTGCACGCGGACGCCGTGGCGCTCGTGGAGGCGTATTCTCTGGCGCGCCCGCAGCGCAAGGCCAGCGCCTTCGGCTTGCACGCCGGCGTGGCCATGGATTTGCGCTTGGGCTGGGACCTGGGGCGCGACGACGAGCAGCAGGAGGCGCAGGGGCGGCTGGACTTGGAGAAGCCGTACTTGCTTGTCCTCGGTCCAATGTGGTTGGACCCATCTCAGCTTCACGAGCTATCGGCGCACCCTCGGAGGTTGCAGGAGTTGTTGGAGACGGGCCGCAAGCACCTCGAGTTCGCGTGCGCGTTGGCGCGGCAGCAGGTTGCCAGGGGCGGCCGGGTGCTCTTCGAACTCCCCTGGGAGGCAGCCTCGTGGAGCGAGGAGTGCATCGTCGAGATGTTGGCGACGAGTGGCATGCAGCGCGTGCGATGCGACCAGTGCCTCTTCGGCCAGGTTTCGGTGGATGGATCTGGCCAGGTGGGGCCGCTCGTAGGGCGACCGGGTTCATCGCGAACGACCCGTTCATCGCTCGAGCCGTGGCGCGACGGTGCCATGGAGGGCACGAGCACGTGCAGTCGCTCGGAGCCCGGGCGAAGACGTGCGAGAAGTATCCGCCCCTCTTGGTGGCGGAGATCCTTCGAGCTTTGAGGAGCTCGACGCGCGCTGCTGGAGGCGGCGCGGCGGAGGGGATGCTCGGCAACGACCGCGAGCTGACGATCTCTGCGGTGGAGGCCGGGCCTGTCCTGGAGGAGCCGGAGCTCTTGGCGAGGCCGGCGACGACGGAGGAGGAGAAAGTATTCCGTGACCGATGCACGGGGCTCCCATTAGATCCTGAGCGAGAGAGAGCGCAAGGGCAGAGGAGATGAGGTACATGGAGGAGTTGAAGGTTTTGGAGTTGAGTGACCACGAGACGTGCATGCAGGAGACTGGTTCACCTCCGATTCCAACTGATTGGGTCGACATCGACTGGGCGACCCCTCTCGACCGAACTATCGGTCGCGGCTCGTGGCACAGGAGACGCGCAGACGGACGACCATCGACGTGGACGATTGGGCAGCGACGTTCGCTGCGACCCCTCCGTATGAGGCTTTTCGTCTGCAGCTCAGTTTGCTCATGACGGGTCCGAGGCCTGAGAATCCGAACGATGAGGAGGTGTTGATGTTGTTGGACATTTCACGTGCACATCTCCATTCACCCTTGAACCGGGTGGTTGTCGTGAGGATCGACGGCCAGGTCTACAGGCTGCTGAAGGCCATGCATGGCTTGAGGGATGCAGGCGCGTCTTTCGACAGGAAGACCGAATCCGCCATGAACGTCATGGGCGTGACCTTGGGGAAGTTTAGCGTCTGCTTGGGCTACCGTAGGTCTGGCGACTCCGTTGTTCGGAGCGCGCGGTGGGGCGACGACTTCTCCTTGAGTGGTAAGAGGTTGCGCTGCGCGGAGTTCCGGGACGAGCTCGGCAAGCACCTCCTAGTGAAGCATACTGCCACGTTGGGTCCGAACCCAGAGCACGGCGACGTGGGCGAGGCCACCTATTTGAACAGGATCGTGCGGTGGTTCCCCCTCGGCTCGGAGGGCGGCGAGCGGATCGAGCTGGAAGCCGACCCGCGGCACGCCGAGATCTTGGTTCAGCAGCTGGGTCTGGACGAGGAGCGGGCGAAGGCCGTTGCGACGCCGGGCGTCAAGCCGACCGGCGACGACGACGACGATGACGGACGAGAGCTTGATCCCGAGGCCAGGTCTAATTACATATCCTGGGCCATGCGTGCGAGTTACCTGGCGCAGGACCGCTGCGAACTGCAGTTCGCGTGCAAGGAGCTCGCCCGGCGCATGCAGGCGCCGCATCAGACGGACATGCAGGCGCTCAAACGCCTTGGGCGTTTCCTGAAGGGAGCGCCTCGCTGCCTGGTGGTGTACCGGCGGCAGGCTGACCAGACGGTCGTGGACGTGTTCAGCGACAGCGATTGGGCTGGGTGCCGGAAGACCCGGCGCTCCTCTTCATCGTCGTACACCATTTTGGGACAGCACCTGATCACGACCAGCAGCACGACGCAGAACTGCGTGGCCACGAGCTCTGGCGAGGCGGAGTTCTACGCCTTGACCAAGAGTGCGAGCCGCGCGATTGGCACCGTTGCCATGGCGGCTGATCTGTTCAAGGTCCTGAAGCCGCGTGTGCGCGTAGACGCCAGCGCGAGCAATGGCATTGCTTCCCGACGTGGCGTTGGGAAGGTGAGGCACCTCCACGCCCAGACCCTCTGGGTGCAGGAGGCCGTGGCCAAGCGGGAGCTGGTCATCGAGAAGGTGCCAGGGAGCGACAACCCAGCTGACATGGGAACGAAGCACTTGGCAGTGCGCGAGATGACGGAATGCTTACGCAGGGCGAGCTGCGTTCTGGCCAGCGGACGGTCGAAGCTGGCGCTGCGGGTCGCCACCGGCGCGACGGCTTGAGCCGGCGACCCGCCGTTACGACACGATGGGTGCAGGGCGGCATCATCGGCTACGGGCGCTGAGAGCACTGGGACGCGGGCAGCCCCGCTCCCACCCTGGATGCGGGTAGCTCCGCTCCAGGCCCGCCTCGGCGGGCACATGTGCATGTGACGGCGGCGTTTCCGACCTGAATTGCACGAGTTCGCATTTGGGCGGGTTCGGCAGACGTTGAAGGGGCGTCTTCCCGACCCGAGGGGCGTGGCAAATGTCACACCTCGTTGTTGGCATCTCTTGCACTGTGACACCGAAGCCGTTTCGATTCGAGCCAGCGGCAGAAAATCAGTTGTGACATCGGCGGAACTTCCTAAGGGGCCACGAAACGCTGCCATGGGCGGGGGAAACGCATGCGACCCCCCCCTTCCCCACTGGGGCCATCGGCGGAGCTCCCTATGGGGCCGCGAAGCGCTGCCCTGGGCGGGGGAACCGCATGCGACCCCCCACTGGGGCCATCGGCGGAGCTCCCTATGGGGCGACGAAGCGCTGCCCTGTGTGGGGGAACCGCATGCGACCCCTTCCACTGGGGCCTTGGGTGGAGCTCCCTATGGGGCTACGAAGCTTGCCCTGGATGCCCCCCCCATCCCCCCATTGGGGCCATCGGCAGAGCTCCCTATGGGGCAACGAAGCGCTGCCCTGGACGGGGGAACCGCATGCGACCCTTCCCCCCGCTGGGGCCATCGGCGGAGCTCCCTACGGGGCCACGAACCGATGCCTTGGGTGGGGGATCCGCACGCGACCATCCCCACTGGGCCATCGGCGGAGCTCCCTATGGGGACACGAAGCGCTGCACTGGCTGGGGGAACCGCATGCGACCCCCCCCCGCTGGGGC
>CAUYUJ010015403.1:250406-294797 GCA_963575745.1 Prorocentrum cordatum
GCCACCTATGTTGTGCGCATCTTCCCGCCGAGGACGTCCAGGCCGCAATGGACGACGCCCTGCCCACATTCCTGCACACCGCCTGGACGCTGGTGGTGAGGCCTCGCTCCGCGCTCTCGCGCGGGCTCTTCGCTTCAAGAGCGACCCGCGAAGCGAGGGGGACTCCACGGTAGCGTTGGGGTGGGATAGTGGGATAGTGGGCAGACTCACAGAATCCAACTGCCAGAACTGTTTTTTTGATCGTCTGCCCCCCCACCCCGCCCACCGGCAGTCTTTCTGCCGTCGCGTTCAAACTGATTTTCTAATCGTCCCCCTGGCGCTCGTTTGTCCACCCGCGGCGCTGCAAACGCACAGCGTCGGCGCTGTATTTTCGCATCCGCAGGATGGAGGAGGAAAGGGAAGAGGAGGATAAGGAGGAGGAGGAGGAGGAGGAGGAGGAGGAGGTGGAAGAGGATAGCGCGGGGGGGGGGACAGGATTGAGGAGGGGGGGAGGGAGAGGAGGCGGAGGACGAGCAGCAGCAGCAGAAGCAGCAGAAGAAGATGGATGAGGAGGTGGAGGAGCAGGAATAGGAACAGGAGCCGAATGAGCCTGTCAGCCCTCCGTCGGCCAGGCTCCTTCGGCCCCTGCGGTTCCGAATTGTCCCCCCCACGGCTTCGAATTGTCAGCCCGTGAGCCCTCCCCCCCCGGCCCTCCATACAACCCGGTATTGTCCGCTTTCCTTCGGCCTGCTCCCCCCCCCTATCGTGAGGGAAACCAGGCAAGCGAAATTATAGTTGAATCGTCCGCCCCAGATTTGTTTTTATCGCTAGCTCCCATTCGATTCAATTGGGTACGCATCAACCCCCAATCGCACATTGATATTCGATAGGGACCTGATTGCCCAACCCGTCCAGGAGCGTGCGGATTCGCTATCCAGGGCCTGTCGCCGACCTACCGGCGATACGTATGTCGCTGATGCTAGGTCGATATTGTCCCCCCCGGCCGCGCCCCCCCCTGACGTTACCCCGCGCCTTTTTCTGTCCCTCCCCATCCCCCTTCCTTCCCCTCTTCTCCCCCGCTCCTTGTCTTTGGCGGGCGCGCGAGCGCTTAAGCGTGGGGCCCGGTGGCTCACACCTCCCCGCCGCGCGTCCGCCTCCTCCGCCTTCCGATTCTCTCCTGCTCCCTCCTCCCTTCCTCCCCCAGGCCGTTTTTGTTGCGGGGTGTGTCCTGTCGCCGGTGCACGGGCGGGCTGTCGCCCCCCGTCCGGGCGTCGATCAAAAACACCTCCGTTTGCAGACACGCCGCCGTGGAGAGGGTTTTTTGAATGCGTTGCGGTTCATGTCCTCACCCACGAAACGGGCCCGAGGTCCGTGGAGGCCGGGCGCGCAAGGCCGATCCTCGCACGCCTGGCCCCAGTGGGCGCCCGTCCTTAAGGTGGACGGGTGCTGGGGTCGTGACTGGAGGAGCAGGAGTGGTAGGGGGCGCGGGGCGCACTAGGGTCGCCGCCGGATGCGGCGCTATTGGGGTGTGGAGGCCGCACTGGACTATTCAGGGAGCCTGTTGAGGCGTGTTGAGACCGCCCCGCGCTATTCGGGGAGCTTCGCCCAGCAGGCGGAGGAGGAAAAGGATGATGAGGAGGAGGTGGAGGAAGAGGACAGTCGCCACTACCTCTCAATCAGGGAGGATTCAGGTGACCACAGCAGGCCCCAGCGGCTTGACCGAGCGTCGGGGCCCGAACAGCGGGACGGCTGCGGGATGGGGACCGCCGCCGTCACTGTCAGGGCCTCTTGAGCCGCTCTGCACTGGGTAGCATACTCGTGCTGTGGATATTTACGGATGGCTTCTATGACCCTCTGAACTTGCCGCCATGAATGGAGGGCGGAGTTGGTGTCGGATGCGATGAAGCATATCGACCTGATCGTATTGCCTAGGGCCCAGCAGCGTGCGGACCCAGAGGTTGCCGTCACCGCGATACGCACCAGCAACCACGTGACAATCAACAAGAGTTGGCGGCGGGGGAGGCTCACGAACAAGAGTTGCGGGATCACGGTGATGGAGGGTCGCAAGATTTACAAGAAGAGCGCTCGACTGATATACCCCCCCACCGTTGTTGGGCGTCACTGGTAAAGTTGGAGGCCTGAAGATAGCGACGGCCAGCATGCCCCTGATGATTTTCGGCGCGTGCCTGTCCCCCTCGGGGACGCACGACTAGAAGGACGTAGCCGCGGCAGTCATTTCGGGATGGAGTACGGATCTATGGGAGCATGTTGGAAATAGATACGCGCTGCCGGTCATGGGCGAGTTCATCAACGAGCAGCGAGGGATCGACATGAACGACGAAGTGGCTGGAGTATTCGGGCGGCATCGCGCGCCCCGATACGCGCCGACGCGGAGGTGGTGCGCGGACGCGAATTTCTTGACGGCAGCCAACACTCACTACAGACTACCTTCCAGCTACCATGGGGAGGCGAACCAGAGCTGGATAGATCACGTCTTCACCACGGTCATTGCCCTCCCCTTTAGTAAGCAGATGAGAGCGCGGCCCGATCTCATGCGCACCACGACCCTGTCCTCGATCGCAGAGTTGAGGGGCCACTGCCCCACGTTGTCCAGCATTGCGTAGCGCGTGGGGTGCCGGGCGACAGTCGGGCCCGCAGCGAGGATCGACAGAGGCGCGACGATGAGATGCTTGACAAAGGGCGTGCGGGGACGCGAGTTCTGCAGCAGGGTGGAGTCGAACCTCGAGAGCGCCATGGGCGAGCGGCACGATGCCGACCTGGACCCGACACCCGACGGCAAGCATCAGAAGTTGAAGGCGGCCATCAGGGTAGCGGACCAATATGTCTTCCCACCAAACCTGCAGCTCGGACGTGAGTGCGACCATCTACGCGACGAAAGTGCGCGGGCCCTGGAGGAGACCGGACAGGCTGCAGCCGAGCTAGGAGCACTGCGTCCAAGAGGAGGTACGAGTCCCGCGGCGTCCCCTCGCGAGAGCGACGCTGCCACGGGCCCAGTCGCCTCGCGTTTTGGTGGCGCCAGTGCTGCGGGAGCAGCGCGCGCGATGGTTTCCACGCAGAACGCAAGCCCCGTGCCGGTCCCTCGCGCGAGGGGCGTAGCCTCGAGTTCAGTCGCATTGCGTTGCGCTGAGACCGGCGTGGATATGCACAGGGATCACGGCAGCGCAGAGGCCGCGCATGCCGCGCAGGACTCGATGGCGACGAGGCAGCTGCGGCTCGATCGCGGAGGCCAGGGGGGGCACGCGGAGCGTCGTCAGGGACACCATCGGCATATGTTTTTGGAGCATACTGAGGAGCTGAAGGAGGTGTGGAGAGGGGGCGACTTCCCCAGAGCACGCGCGCCACGTGGGCGACTCGCTGGACGGGGGCGAGGCGCGCGGGCGAGGGCGCGCGCGCGCGCCCGCGACGCGCGCCTGGGGCGCGCAGGAGTGGAAACAGGGGGCGGCCAAGTCAGGGGTCGCAGGGGGGGCGAAGGCTTGCGAGGCCGCGCGGGGGCAGCAGCTGGAGAAGGCCAACGCGCGCGGAATGCACTTGCAAGAGCACAGCACCTAGGGAGACCCGATTCACGATGACGAGATGCACGATACCATTCGGGGCGAATTTCAGGCGGCGCAGCCCGACTGCAGGTGGGCCCCGCGACGCAGGGTTTGCCCCGAATGGGGGGCGCGGGGGGGGGGGAAGCTCGCGACCTGCTTGGCCCCCATGGGGGAGATAGGCAGCGTCGGCGCGGGCGCGGGGCGCGTGGGTCAGGCGCCGATTCGCACGAAGAACTTCGCTTGGTGCTTGCCGGACTTGCTGGAGGGATGCGAGGGCCAAGAAGACTTTCGCGCCGTCGGGGGAGCGCGCTCGCGCAGTGGGTCTGGGCAAAGGCAAAGACAGGGGCGACCTCGGGGGCCAGCGAGCGATCCGCCCGCGCGAACACCACTCGCAGGCCTGGCGCAGCGGGTCACGTAGGCGACCGCTTCCAGGCGCGCGGCCAGAGTGGGTTCACGCGAGTCAGCCCGGCCGCAGCAGAGAGGCGGCCCTACTCGCGCTGCAATCATGATGCCGGCGGTTTCGCGACGCCAACGCATCGGCGGCGCAGCAGAACTTGGGCGCCTGGGAAGCTTTCAGCGCCATCGGATGGGAACGTTGGCGCGCGCATGCGGATGGGCAACTTCTGGGTGAGGACGCGCCTCGCTTCGCGCAGCTGCTCAGCGACCTCAGCGCGTCGGCCGCGGCCCCCGATGGCACGGTCGAGTTCGGGCCGCGGGGCTGCGTCGCGATGCGCTCGGCCGCGGCGGGCGAGGCGTTTGAGAAATTGAAGGGGCAGGAGGGCAGCTACAGATGGCTCGAGACGACGATCCCCGATAGAGGCGACGAAACCTTCGACCTGGGGGTGGCGGTCTTCGCGGGCGACGTCGCCGGGCTCGCGCCGATTCCCACCGACGCGGCGGGCAAGGACATCATCTCCAGGCTCAACAGGGCGACGGAAACGACGAACAAAGCGGCGCAAGCACAGGGGGGAACTCAACGAAGCCAAGGCGGCACGCGCGCTCGGGCCACGCGGACACAGGGCGACGACAGCTACGAAGGAGGCATTCTACTCGAAGGAGCTGAAGGGCACGGCGGGGCGGAGCGCGCGCTTTCTCGGCCCCATCATCGCTGCGGACTTGGCGGCGCGCGACGAGATCAGGGCGCGCGCCCATGCGGCGAAGAGGGGGCGGCACAACGTGGGCCCCGCGCCGTTCTTTCAGCGTGGTGCGACTGAAGCGCGCCAGATTGCAATCTATGTGTTGCGTTCACGAGGCCGCCCTCTCAGCGCTGCGCGCGCTCCTTGCGGCGCCTTGCCAGGTCGAGCGGCTCGCCCTGCGCTCGCGAGGCTGCTTCGATCGCCGCTGCGCGGCAGGTCCACAGGATGGGGGAGTGGCGACAGACTCGCCAATGATCAGACCCGGCCCCGCTGGAAGCTGGCCAAGCCTGCGGACGAACAACGCGTGCGACGCTCTCGGTCTTTGCAAAGGGGGGCCGGGCCCCCTGGCACGCGCGGGCAGGCGTTAGCGGCCGTCTTCGGGAAGGCAAGGTTCGAGGGGGGGATGGGCATCAGTCGCTTGGGCGACGACGGCTGGCCCATTCCGAGCTCGACGCCATGGCGTCGGCAGTTCCCAGAGGACCTGAAAGGGGAGGGGGAAAGACAGCGGGGGCTGCCGCGAGCTGCGGGAGGACATCGCGGGGGCGCCCAGATGCCCCCTGGGCCTGTTCTTCGAGGGCGACCTGCGCGACAAGTTCGCGATGCTAGACCCGAGGGCGCCGCGCGCGGCGGCCTTCGTTGCGCAGGCCCCACCGCCCGACGTCAATGGGCCCGCCGACTCCGAAATCACCAAGTTGCGCGGCCTGCTTGAGGTCCCGCCCACAGAGTAAGGCTGCAATTGCGATGTGGACGGCACGGCGCGTGGAAAGTCATTCCCGTCGCTCGCTGCCCTCCAGACCCATCGTCGCGTCGCGCGTGGGGTCCAACATGAGCTTCGTAGACTGGTCGCGACGAGTCAGCGACCCTGGCGCCTCAGCTATTTCCCGCCAGATGCAGCGTTTATCCAGGGCGGCAGGTGGATGGGCATCGAGGGGGGCTCAGTGAAGACGGAGAACGCGCGCGGTCGATCACTCCACGCGGCGCCGCGACCCGATCGAGCCCGAGCCCTTGGGGGCCCGCGTGTTCCGAGTCCTTCGCACATTTGCTCGAGCGCCAGGTGCGCGCGCGCATTCGCTATGATGGCCGCAGGGGCTTTTTCTTTAGCTGCCGATGATGCTGGCAGCTGGCGCCGCCGCCGCGACAGACGGCAGGCGGGCGGTCTTCTTCGCGGGCGGCAAGACGGAGGGCGCGATCGCGGGGCGTCGCGCGGGGTCGGGCACCACGGGCCGGCGGGGGGAGCTCAGTCGCGCGACCCCACGAAGCAGGAGGATGCACCAGTCGACAAGAAGAGCGCCAAGGCCAAGAAGAATGGGAAAGGCAGCGCTAGCGGTCCTGGGTGCGTTCAGGGCAGCTCCGCGGCCGCGCCCGACGAGATAGCAATCGGGCTGCAGAAAGAGGTGCTGGACATGGTGCAGGGGAAGCGGGGCTTGGAGGGGGCGTCGTGCGACTTCCGCCTGATCCCGACCAACGGCGAGACCTCGAAGGCAGCGGAGTCCACTGGCTATAGGAGGACAGCGAGGCGGTGGAGGCGAATACGCACGCGCCGAAGGAGCTGGAGGGCCCGCGCATCCCATATAGCGAAGGAGACATCAACAGGCTGGCGGAGGCGGACCTCGGCAACTCGCAGCAGGCTCGGCCGGCGCAGCGCGTGCTCTCGCTGGCCACCGCGGCGGTGGAGGAGATGCCCAGCCTCATGGGGGACCTCGTCAGGAGTTCCGGGGTGAGGAGGGCCCGCTTCGACGGGGAAGATGGGGGGGCTACAGCAAGCTGACCACGGCGATCAACCCTTTGGCAACCACACCGCTGGAGGACGTGAGCTGGCTGAAGAAGCGCGGAATCGGAGCGGGCGGCGAGGACGAGATGGTCGACGCGACGGAGGACGAAGCTCGGTGCCCGTCGGACATGCCAGCGTTCCCGATCGCCGCGAGAGACGCGAGGATTGCGCTACCGAGGCTGTTCAACCACGAGAGGGGCAGTCGGAGAACTCAAGCACGTCCGTGACAGGCTGAGGTCCCCGCGCATCCCTGGCCTGGCAGCGTGCGAACAGCAGGGGGCCCTCTGACTCTCCCGATCGTGTGCGCAGGATTTCGGGAGGGCCGGGTGCTCGAGCCTCAGGTGTAGTCAGCAGCGTTCGCGTGACGGGCCCCCCGTGCATCGGGCCCCGTCGCCGCTGAGCGGAGCGGGGCGCCGCCAGGCCCCCGCAGCCGCGCTGCGACCCCGTCCCCCGACGGCGCAGAGGTTATAACGATTTTGGAGGGCGCGTCTCGTTTGGATCTCCTCGGAAACCGATACGACTGATTTCGTTCGCCTCCGAGGTGTCTTTACTTTAGGAGGAGGACATGCATGCACGTTGCCTTTCCTTCCGGGGCCCACATCGCCTGGGTCGGGCACTTTTTTTTCTCCGGTGGGTAAAGCGGCGGCCCCACGGATCCATGTCTGTGCAGCACAAGCAAAAACAGGAAGAGAAGTATAATCATGCAGTTTGTATAAATATGGCGGTTCTCAGTTGGCTCGTTCAGAATCGTTGGATGGGTATTCCAGGGTTTCGTCTGGTGCCCAGTTGGTGGCAATCCGCGGCCACCTCGTAGCCGCCCTGTGCGTTGGTTGGGTCTGCCGTGGTTTCGCCTGGTGCACGCTCGTGGCCGGCCCGTGGTTGCCCGTGGCCGATTCTTGGCTCCAGAGCTTGCAGTGCCGAGCTTGCACCACACATACTGCACCACACAGCTTGAATGGCACAGCTTTCTTTCACCACATGGCTTGCGTCATATCGCTTGCAACGCCCACCTTTCGCCACATTGGTGGCACCACATCGTGGTCACCACATCGTGTTCACCACATCGCTTGCAACGAATATGTCAGCCAGCGCGAACGACAAACGGTAATTATCGCAATGTATAGGCGAAATATGGGTGGTGCAAGCTGCGTGGTGAAAGCTACGCCGTGCACGCTATGTTGTGTAAGCTACGAACGTTGACATAATGTGGTGCAAGCTATGTGGTGTATGTCTGTCTTGTACGCTATGCAGTGCTAGCTACAGGTGCAAGCTATGTGGTGTAATACACACACACACATATATATATATATATATAGTGGAAGCTACGCGGTGCAAGCTATGTGGTCGAATATCGGTGGGGTGAGCACTGGACGCGAAAACTGGGCGCTGCAAGCAACGCGGCGTTATTTAAGGCGTGTAGCCATGCGGTGTGGGCTAGAGGTGATCGTTATGCGGTGTAGCTGCGAAGTACATTGTAAGCTTTGCGGTTCAAGCTGTGTGGTGTAATTTAGGCGGTGTAAGCTATGAGGTGCACGCAATGTGGATTACTACGTGGTATAATTTGGTTTGGTGTAAGCTGTGTTGTGCAAGCCATGGTGCAACCTATGTTGTGCAAGCGGTTTGGTGAAATCGTCCAGTACTATATGCTGGAAGCTATGTGTTGTAAGCCATATCGTGTGAGGTATGCGGTGAAAGCTCTGTTGTGAACGCTATGTGATCCGAGCTATGAAGGTGAAGGCTATGCGGTATAAGGGAGGTGTTGCTACCTATGCAGTGTAAGCCATGGCGTGTGAACTAGAGTTGAAGGCTATGCAGTGTAAGCTATGTGGTGCAAGCTGCGTCGCGCAAGCTACGCGCTGTAGTTTATGCGGTGTAAGCTCTGTGGCGTACACTGTTGTGCAATAATGTGTTATAAGTTATGTGGTGTACGCTATGTTGAGCAAGTCATGTGGCGAAACCTATGGTGTGCAAGCCATGCGTCGCATGCTGTGCGGAATAAGCTATGCGCTGTGGTGTAAGCTACGTCGTACGAGCTTTGATGTGTAAGCTGTGTGGTTCAAGCGCTGCGCACGGGGCGCCCACGAGGCACGTACGGGGTGGCACGGTCGACAACGTGGCGCAACCTCGACGAACCCAACCAGCGCACGAGACGCCTACGAGGTGCCCACGAGGTGGGTCGGGCGGCAATATGGCGAAAGTCCGGTGAACCCACCTAGCCAGTTTAAGCAACCGAAAGAAGGATTCCCACGTGCAATCACTGTTTTGGGGAACACTGCGACATTCACAGAATGCATGACATGGCCTGCACCGCGTATGTTGCATATCGAGGGAGCAAGATCCTATGGTTTTGGGCCCACGCTGGCTATCATGTAGATGTTTTGTTCCTTTAGCAGGAGACGAGGAGCAGGAGCTAGAGCAGGAGGAATACCCAGTATCCATGCCTCCCATGTGGGGCCAAAATAGATGAATTCGGGGGATCGTGCCGCATCGCCGACGCTAAGGCGATGCGGCGCGATCTGAAGTCTGATTTGATCATTACCGACGTCGCAAACGCATCGGGTATGCGTCGGCGATGCGATGCTATCTTCCGATCCGATCTACTCTGGTCCCATCTGGGAGGCCTCCAGTGCAGGAGGAGAGGGAGGAGGAAGAGGAGGCACGGAGGGAGAGTAGGGAGAAGGAAGATGAGGTGGTTGAGTGCAGTTGCAAGTAGTTGGGGGGAGGAGGAGGAGGAGGAGGAGGTGGAGGAGGAGGAGAATGCGGGAGGAGGAATATGGAGGGGAAGGAGGTTCAGGGAGGAGGGATGGGGAGGACGGAGGGTAGCCAGCCAGATGCAGCCTTCCGTCTTCTCTCTGGTGGCTCGCAGGGACATCGACAGCACCATGAAGAATGTCGCCAGAAAACTCCTCCAGGATCGAACGCCCGCGCGCCCGCACGAAGTCTGGCCGGTTGCGCTCAAGCGGGAGCGCACATTTTTGGAGCAGTTCTGCGGCGGCGGCGTTGGGGCGCGAGTGGCATTTTGTACTTCTCTCGGGGGGCCCCGCCTCCAGCGATATTGACGAAGTATCGGCGTCACCCCAACATACTGACTGATATTATGTGTGCGTCGCCCCCCCCCATGGGCGACGCGCATGCCGAGAAATCTTCTAGTGTAAGATCCGTGGGGGGCGCTGTCTTGTCATTCCGCTCGAGAAGCGATATACTGCAATATTGTTCCCTACCTAGGCTCTGCCTAGAAGGGTTCTTACTCGGTATGCTTAAAGGGGCTGGCAATGGGGCCCAACCCGGGCGGTTCCCCCAGGAACCGCCCCGCGGTTCCCCCAGTTGCGCCCCCTGGGTTCACCCAGCTTGACTTAGCTAAGCTTAGCTTAGCTCAGCTTAGCTTAGCTTAGCTTAGCTGAACATATCTCATCTTAGCTTAGCTTAGCCTAGCTTAGTTTTGCCTAGCCTAGTTTGGCTTAGTTTAGCTTAGCTCAGCTCAGCTTAGCTTAGCTTAGCTTATCGCATCTTAGCTTAGCTTAGCTTCGCTTAGCTTAGCTTGGCTTGGTTTGGGTTAGCTTAGCTTAGCTTAGCGTAGCTTAGCCTAGCCTGGCTTAGCTTAGCTTAGCTTAGCATAGCTTAGCTTACCTTAGCTTAGCGCAGCGCAGCGCAGCATCGCGCAGCGCAGCATTAGCACAGCATAGCATAGCATAACCAAGCATAGCATAGCATAGCTCAGCATAGCATAGCATAGCATAGCATAGCGCAACATAGCACATCATAGCATAGCATTGCTTAACATAACACAGCGCAGCATAGCATAGCGTAGCATAGCATAGCCTAGCATAGCATAACATAGCATACCCTAGCCTAGCCCAGCATAGCAGCGCGCAGCATAGCAGAGCAGAGCAGAGCAGAGCATAGCATAGCATAGCATAGCGCAGCACAGCATCTACTATTGCTGCTGCTAATGTTGCTTTCCTAGAGGCTCCAACTCATAGGTAGGGTCCCACTGGGATAATTGTAATAGATTCGGGTCGGACGCACGCCTCCAAGGAGGGCACACAGTATTAGTATGTCTTCGTGCGTCCCAAAGTAGAGGATACGCACCGCGCCCAAGCTGGATAGGGTTAGCAGCAGCTCCAGCGTTGGAGCAGCACTCGTACAGTCGAAACCGATGCTTAGGAGGGTTAAGCGTCTCAAGGGTACCCTTGCATCCTTGCTCCCCGGTCCATCCTGAACCACGTGTGGTGGCCGGCCCCGCTCAAAAAGCTTCGACACGAGCGTCCAAGGGGCTTGCACCCTTGTCGCGCATCCTGACGATCAGGTTTGACTGTGCACCAGCCCCAGCGTTGAAGCTGCACTAGTATGTTCTTCGTGCCCAGGTGCTCCACCATAGGAGGGCTCTCTCGCTGCGGGCATCTCCGTGCGGCTCCGTGCCTTCGGCGAAGGAGCTCGTCTTGGTATTGCTCAGGAGGCGGGAATATACACAGACACAAATATTCGTCGCTTGCCGTGACGATCGGGGGCGGCCACGAGGGGGGTGATGACTAGGGGGGGGATGCCATGGCGGGGACCACGGTACCTCTCCGGATGTCATGGAGCCTTCTCTTATTTCAATACGTCCTTTGGCCTCCACCTCATCCGCGCACGTGCCTCGGGCCATGATTTGCGAACCCACCCTCTTGGACGCCCCACTCTGATAATCGTCGATTTACATGAGAACATGGCAACCGATGGGAAGTGGAGGGGAAGAAATAACCCATAACATTTCGGTAAAAGATATGGAGACCCCGGGGTTTGTGTCTATTGATTTGTATGTCCCTGGGCCGAGGTTGTTCGCGAATCATGGCCCCAGCTCCCTACAGTCTTAGCGAAGCTGCCGCCGTCGTGGCAGCGTGCTGTGCTAAAGACTAGTTCAGGTGTATGGTTGACCTCGGCTCGTCTTCACACCCAGGACGGAGTACAGTAGTGTAAGTTTAGGTGTCGTCGGAGTCCGCTGATACCCGCCCGTGACACTTTTTCTCATTGTTTACAGTGCGAGGTTCTTTGGAGTCTTGCGTATCCGCGAGGGGTCCATCTGCCAGTTCGTTTGTGTTGGAGGATCGGACTCGATGGGGCCCCCACCATTGAGTCGATCGAAGCTGTCGTGATGGCTTTTCACATGTATAACACTGCTCGTGTATTCCCGCCGCCACCCAATGTGGATGGGTGGGCGGATCAGCTTACTGAAATCCGACGAGCGGCACTCGCCCTCGCAGAGCCCGTATAGGCCTTTGAAGACCTCGTACACCCCTTTTCTGAGTACGATCGATATCATATACCGGGGAACCAGGCCACCGGCCCCACGGGCGACACACTTTTTCAAGACTTCCCCCCCACAGTCCCCTTTTGTAGTCCCGGGGGAGGGTGGCCGACCCGGGGCTGGGCCCGCTGCTGTGTGGCTGCAAATCAGCCCCCAAAGCGATCGGACAGCCGTCCCGGCGGCCCAAAACGGCCCTGAGCCACCCCGAAGACGGTTTCCGGGGTCCCAAACGACCCAAGAAGCGCTTATTATCCCAGTGCGACCCTACCTAGGAGTTGGAGCCCCTAGGAAAGCAGCATGAGTAGTAACAGTAAAGCTAAGCTAAAGCTAATCTGAAGCTAAGCTGCGGCTAAGCTAAGGCTAAGCTAACACTAAGCTAAAGCTAAGCTGAAGCTAAGCTGAAGCTGAGCTAAAGCTAAGCTAAAGCTAAGCTGAAGCTAAGCTAAAGCTAAAGCTAAAGCTACATATAAGCCAAAGCTAAGCTAAAGCTAAGCTAAAACTAAGTTGACGCTAAGCGAAAGCTAAGCTAACGCTAAGCTAAGGCTAAGCTAAAGCTAAGCTGAAGCTAAGCTGAAGCTAAGCTAAAGCTAAGCTAAAGCTAAGCTAAAGCTAAGCTAAAGCTAAGCTAAAGCTAAGCTAAAGCTAAGCTAAAACTAAGCTGGAGTTAAGCTGAAGCTAAGCTAAAGCTAAGCTAAAGCTAAGCTACCACTAAGCTAAAGCTAAGCTAATAACACTAAGCTGAAGCTGAGCTAAAGATAAGCTAAAGCTACGCTAAAGCTAAGCTAACACTAAGCTGAAGCTAAGCTAAGGCTAAGCTAAAGCTAAGCTAAAGCTAAGCTAAGGCTAAGCTAACACTAAGCTAACTATAAGCTAAAGCTAAGCTAAAGCTAAGCTAAAGCTAAGCAAGCACTAAGCTGAAGCTAAGCTAAAGCTAAGCTAAAGCTAAGCTAAGCTAAGCTAAAGCTAAGTTAACACTAAGCTAAAGCTAAGCTAAAGCGAAAGCTAAAGCTACAGCTAAGGCCAAAGCTCCCAGGGGACTGGGGGAACCGCGGGGCGGGGACTGGGGGAACCGCCCGGGGCGATTTACACTGCCCGGCCCCTTTAAGCTAAGAGAGCAAGAACCCTTCTAGGCAGAGCCTAGGTAGGGAAAAACGGCGAAAAAGGTTTTCAAGACGGCCCAAGAAGGCTCCAAGAGGACACCCAGACGGCGGGAGCCCAGAGGTGGTTCGAGAGGGCTTAGGACGGCCCAAAGGGGCCCCCAATGACGACCCACGAGGGACCCGAGAGCGGCCCAATAGGGCCCTAAGAGGGGGAACCGCGAACCCACAATTCCAGCCTTCCGCCCCACAGAGGCCCCGACGAGGCGTCACGAGGTTCCCAGGAGGCCCCCCAAGAGGCCCTCAAGACGCTTGAGAGAGGCCCCAAGAAACCCCAAAACGGCCCCCAAGAGGCTTCACAGCCGCCCTCGACGAGGTTCCCGAGCGGCTTCCCACGAGGGACCAACGAACATCCAATAGACCTCTGACACACAGCCCAAGCACCGTGGCGGAATGGTCCGAAGGTGTTTATATATGTGTGCATATATTTATAGATACATGCGGGATCTCGGGCCTGGAGCCGCAGGCTGGCCCCGCCCAGGTATTTCGGTGCCCCTCCTCCTTGGGGAGTTGGTACTCTTCGCTCCCCGCTCGCTCCCTATCGCACTCCGCCGCCGCCGCCGACGCTGCCCGCGGCTGATTGGTTGGCTCGAGGACCGAGCCGAGGATGTGCGCCTTCTGCGCGCGCGAGGGTAAGGCGGAGTAGGATCGTTGCGCCGTCGTTGTTCCCTCCTCGTTGCTCCCTCACCCTTCTATATCAGTTTCACGGATTGCTGATTACTTTGGAACCCATCTAGGTAGTCACCATGGATGATGAGACCTTATTTGTATTCCCACATTGTCATCCCACTTTCGCCAGGAATAATTGCCCACTGACGAACGACTAGTTACCAGCCAGCCGAAAGTTTGATGGGCCGATCAGATGCCTCAATGATTGCAGCCAATGACAGTGATACATGCATGTATTTGGAGAACGTCCATGGTCGGACACATTTACCGCTAACGGATGAACAGGCCCATATCCCTCTTGGAGCACCTGTTCGCTCATTGCTCGATGACCCATTCGTTCCAATCGTACACGGCGGATCGGCATGGGGACATGGCTCGCGAGTTGTCCGCTACCCTGGAAGATAAACATATCAAATTCGACATTTCATCCATCGAAAGCAAGACGACACCAATGCGCGTCCTGCGCTGATCACGTACCAAACAGCACGGGAGAGACACCTGGAGCGAAGCGCCATCGGGCGCCTGGGGGCGCCAGCATGGGCCGCGACTCCCCGGCCCCAATCTTCGACGTGGCAGGAGGCGCGATCGACGAAAAACGATGCCCAGCTGTGGGTCCGGATCCAGGAACTCTTCCAGTCCCAAACCCGCCCCCGCGCAGCGGTGGCAGCATAACATGATTGTCGAGATCACCATTGGCGCCCAGATTGCGAAACAGGTCGAGGGGTAGCTCGGGGCCCTGCGCCCCCCCCCCCCCCCCCCATCCACCGTTTCAGTTAACGGCTGCTTGGCCAGAGGGCCGGGGCGCCGCCCATCAGCAGGGAATAGATGCGCGGGGAAGGCGCGCAGAGCGGAGGTGCCGCGCCAGCGACCGGCGCGCGCAGGGAGCTCGCGCATCTGCGCAGTTTGCAACGTCAGCTGTTTTTTTTTGTTCCGAATGCTCGGGCGCGAAGGAACCTGGTCGCCGCCGCCTCGGCCGCTGCGTCGGCAACGGGCGGGGGCGGGGGAAAGGTCGGCCTGCGAAGCGAGGCCGCGCGAGGAATTAGCTGCGCAGGCGTGTGTCATCAAGGCAGAGAAGGACGAACATATTTGGGGATTCACATTCAGGAGGGGCCCATTTTGCGCGCCGCGCAGCAAGCGCACTTGAGCTGGCCAGCGGCCCCAGAAGCAGCGCGAAGGTGTTTGACAGAAACTCGGAGACGAAAGATGCGGCTGGAAGACCTAGCACAACGAAAACTCTGAGAAACGCGAAGCCGAGAGGCCAGATACACGGCTGCGAAGGAAGTTTAACTCAGCAGTTCCTGCAGACGACCGAGCAGGACGCAAGAGAGCCTCATCGATCGGTGGAACGCGCAACGCGCGAGAGAGAGGCGCAGGCCGCTGCGCTGACCCGCCACGCGAAGGAAGAAGCGAAAGCGGTTGCGCAGCGGGCGGGTCTTCGCGAGCGCAACGCAGTTGATCGCGCCGAGCATGTGCGGGCCGAATTCCACATGGTCACTGAAGAATTTGCTAGGCGAAGAGAGGCGCGACATAATGTGCTTTTTCTCCGCGAGGCGCAAAACGCGACAATTCGAAATGATGGGGAGTTGCCGGCAGCGCCTCGGATTCAGTCTGCGGTGCAGAGCGATTCTCAGGTAGCCCCGCTTACCGTGGCGACGCCACAAGGGCGGTTCTTCTTTGGGGAATGGCAGGGCGAGTGGGCCGGCGACCGAGGTTCGGCACTCGCACCGTGCCCAGGGAGGGGGGAATGCCAACTGCGCGTTGCCGTGGCTTGGGGGGGCGTTCGCAGATGGCCCGTCTGCAGCAGTGCCAACGCGTCGGATTGCGTTCAATGCTCTACTCCCTTTTGAAACACTCACGTTGGTTCCACGGCGAGACGTCGCAGGCGTGGCGATCGGAATAAGTCGGAGACCGAAGCGGGTGCCGAGACAGAGCGCCAGGGAGAAGAAAGCCGGCGTTCTCGGCAGCGGGAAGAGCAAGCTCATGTGTTTAATCTCATCAGAGAGTAGAATTAGGTTTGACCATCATGCGCGAGGAACGAGATGAATGGGAGAAAAGCCAAGCAAGCAGAGGCAATCAAGGACGCATCTAGATTCTTCGACGCACGAGAATCCGATCAGATATCGTTGGCTCGCACAGAACAAACCTTTCGAGCGGCGCCGTCGTTCCCCGAACTCCTCGAGCCGCCAGAGGAGCCCCCCCTCCAATGTGCCGGCCGCTTCAGGGGGCCGCCCGGCCCGCCAATTCCTGCCGACGGCTCAGCCGGAGGGTGGCGCGGCGGCGGAGGGGGGCCCCTCGGCGGCGGCGGCGACGGAGGAGGAGGCGTTTATCGAGACGATCGCGGACCTCTCACCTACCCTCCCCTTGGACTCTTGGAAATAAGCGAGAAAACGACGGAGATCAAGTCGGTGCCGCGACGCCGTCCGCTTCGTCCGACGCGCGAGGCGCCGCGCTTGGATCGCGCAGGCGCTTGACCTCGAAATGGGTTCAAATGTCTTGCAGCAGCCAGGCAACCGCGGACGCATTGACACGATGCTTGCTGCCGACCTCGCGGAGAAATTTGCCAGATCAGGCGAATGGAGGGCTTGCCTCCGCGGCAGGTCCTTTGGCCCGTGTCATCGCGGAGGTCTCGCGCGTGGAATAAAGAGCGCGCAGTGAATATTGCTTGCTTGCGGGACAGGAGACGATGCGTCTAATTTGCCGATGGTCATCGCTCCGCGCAGAACATGGCAGAAACACGGCCGCGCTAGTTGTTACCTAACAGCGGAAACTGATAGGTTTCTAATGGGTTCAAAAGAGAGCATCTGATGACTCCCCAGGGGGGTCTGGGCGGGAGCCAGACAGGCGAGAACCGGGCTCGTTTTAAGCAAACAGTCACACACTTCGTGCTCTTCGACCTGCCACAATGTGAATGCCCGGAGCCAACTGTAGGCCACTTCGTGTTCTTTGACTTCCCATAACTCCATTCCCGGGCCACATTTTGAACACCCGGAACCAATTGTAGGCCATTCGTGCTCTTCGACTCCCCAGAACTCCATTCCTGGGCATGATTTTGAATGCCCGGAGCCAACTGTAGGCCACTTCGTGGTCGTCGAGTTTCCAGAACTCCATTCCTGGGTATGATTTTGAATGCCCGGAGCCAACTGTAGGCCACTTCGTGTTCTTCGAGTTCCCAGAATTCCATTCCAGGGCCACATTTTGAATGCTGAGGGAGGCTGATGCTGAGGCTGAGGCAGGCTGAGGCTGAGGCAGGCTGAGGCTGAGGCCGCGGCTCAAGGAAGACTGAGGCTGAGGCTGATGCAGGCTGATGCTGAGGCTGAGGCAGGCTGAGGCTGAGGCCGAGACTGAAGGCAGACTGAGGCTGAGGCTGAGGCAGGCTGAGGCTGAGGCTGAGGCTGAGGCTGAGGCAGGCTGAGGCTGAGGCTGAGGCAGGCTGAGGCTGAGGCTGAGGCTGAGGCTGAGGCTGAGGCTGAGGCTGAGGCTGATGCTGAGGCTGAGGCTGAGGCTGAGGCTGAGGCTGATGCAGGCTGAGGCTGAGGCAGGCTGAGGCTGAGGCCGAGGCTGAAGGCAGACTGAGGCTGAGGCTGAGGCAGGCTGAGGCTGAGGCTGAGGCTGAGGCAGGCTGAGGCTGAGGCTGAGGCTGAGGCTGAGGCAGGCTGAGGCTGAGGCTGAGGCCGAGGCTGAAGGCAGACTGAGGCTGAGGCTGAAGCAGGCTGAGGCTGAGGCTGAGGCTGAGGCTGAGGCAGGCTGAGGCTGAGGCTGAGGCAGGCTGATGCTGAGGCAGGCTGAGGCTGAGGCTGAGGCTGATGCAGGCTGAGGCTGAGGCAGGCTGAGGCTGAGGCCGAGGCTGAAGGCAGACTGAGGCTGAGGCTGAGGCTGAGGCTGAGGCTGAGGCTGAGGCAGGCTGAGGCTGAGGCTGAGGCAGGCTGAGGCTGAGGCTGAGGCTGAGGCTGATGCAGGCTGAGGCTGAGAGGCAGGCTGAGGCTGAGGCTGAAGGCAGACTGAGGCTGAGGCTGAAGCAGGCTGAGGCTGTGGCTGAGGCAGGCTGAGGCTGAGGCTGAGGCAGGCTGAGGCAGGCTGAGGCTGAGGCAGGCTCAGGCTGAGGCAGGCTGAGGCTGAGGCCGAGGCTGCAGGCAGACTGAGGCTGATGCTGAAGCAGGCTGAGGCTGAGGCTGAGGCAGGCTGAGGCTGAGGCTGAGGCTGATGCTGAGGCAGGCTGAGGCTGAGGCTGAGGCTGATGCAGGCCACTGCGACTGTCATCGCGAATGCGACTACGACTGCGAGAACAGCAGAATTCTACAACTGGATTCTCATCTGAATCCTAAGGGGAAGGCTTCCAGATATGCTCCTACACATCGCTGTTAGGTTGCTCTGCCGGGATAATTATGTTCTTCAAAATTGTCGCTAATAAGAACAGGCCAGCTGATGGTTTCTACAGCTTCTATAATGAATGGGTGGCTCTGTGCAATGACCTACATGGGGGCTCCGAACCACCCCCGGGGGTGACAGCAGCGATCCACGAACGCTTTTATGAACCGCTGAAACAGGTTCCCAAAACGAAATGGACGGTCCAAAATCATGACATGCGTGCCTGTCAGATAGGTTCGGATGCTAAGACATGCGAGCGGCTGCCGTGGCAGTTAAGAAGATCATTGACATGTAGGAGGAACGAACATGATCCCGACTGTCGGAGGAGAACTTTCAACGGGTGGGGCGAGTTCAGGGGGGCGGCCTGCTGCCTATTTGCCAGGCTGATCCGAAGAAATGGTTGAGGGAGCCCACGGGCGAGATGGAGGGCAGACGATTTGAAGGGGGCCGCCCCCCGCGGGCGTCGCCCGGCGGATAGCCCGCGCCCGCGCAAGAAGCAAGGCGCCCCGCTTATTCGCGAAAAGTCTGAGGCAGCCCCCGCGCGAGAGCGGGCTCTTCCAGTTGGGAAGTCCAAGTCAGAGAAGGAGGATGATGGCGGCAGACAGACCGTCTATTCCATGGCCGCGAGGTGCGAGGAGCACATCCACGGGCCCCACTGAAAAACAACAGGAGAGGATGGCATGCCGCGCTTTTTAGAGAGGCAAGTGCCGAGGTCGGCAGAATGGCCCCCCTCGGCGCCGCCAGCATGGGAAACTGACCCCCGCGGACGTGCTGCGACGGGACGCGCGGGGACAAGCTATGCAGAAAACAGGAACCTCGACGCATGAGCGCGCGCAAAAACAGGCTGAGTCTGAGGCGGCTGATTAACTTGTCCTAGGCATTTTCCGCGGCTGGGCACGGCGCTTGCAGCGAGAAGGGCGACCAGAAAAGCACGAGCAGCAAGGGGGGTAGAAAGGGCAAAGGGAAAACACCCTGCTGTAACGGCACAGAGAACGGCGAGTGTTCTTTCGGCACTCGGTGCCGGCTCCGCGCCAATATTCCTGGACATCCGTGACATCGTCTACCAGGGGCGCGTGGCTCAGCCACTCGCTCTCTGGGAATTGCTGACCATTTATATTTTTCCATGGTGATGATGGCTGCAGTTATGTTCCGAGGCGCGCTTTCTGCCTGCACATGCGCGCGCCGCTCTAGGCAGCGGCGAAGTGGCAACAGGCCACGCGCGGAGAGGGCATCGCGCAGTCACGGTGCTTGCGCAGCGCCGTTCAAATCCGGCGCGCGTTTCGATGCGCCTGCGCTTGCTGAGAAGGTGCCCCCCCCCCAAAAAAAAAGGCGTTGCCCATTGACCGCCCGCGCCAGACTTGGGGCATATGAGAGACACAGCAGTTTCAGCACCTGTCACAATCTCAGATATGGCAGAGAGTGAGTGTCATTTCTTCTCCATGCTTAGTACCATTTTGCCATGGGGCGCCATCGAGACATTGCGCGGCGCGAGCCCGAGGCCGAGCTGCGCGAAGACGGCGCTTTCCGCATCGCGCGGTCTGACCGTTCATTCGCACCATTTCTTTCGAAGTCCGACGGCGACTGTCATTGGTACCCGAGCAGGGAAAGTAACCCCTTCATCTAGCATGGACGGATGGCCGTTCCCAGGGAGGCGCAGTCTAAAACATACCCATTCGTCGAAGGCTTCTCTGTCCAAGGCCGCTCCCAAGACTTCTAAACACGAGGTTGAAATTTGGAAGTTGCGGTTAGGATGGGGGAATGAGACCATGGGTGGTGCTTCCGTCGGGAGTGGAAGACAAGACCGCGCCGGCCTGGGTTCACTGCGTATTATCGTTGTCGCTGGCTGCGGATGGAACCTAATTGCTGAGCGATGGATAGAATCAGGAGGTTCCAGCGCATTGGGATATCCCAAAACGCCGGGGTTTCTAGTGCGACCCTTGGTTCAGTTAGCTCGGCGTGCAGCATAATCCAGGATGGTCACGTCAAGGCGCCCGTCGCGCCTGAAACCCCGAGCGCGCTGTCGGTCGGGGGGCGACGCGTGGATCGCGCGTTCAATTGCCATAGGCCTGCGCGCCAAATGCCGCGCGCATCCTGCCTGATGGCCAGAGAGTCAGTTTGACAGGCGATGGGAAATGCCATGCCTCACGCTGTCGGGAAAAGAGGCCCTAGGCCGATGGAGCCGCGCTGTCGCCCAGGGAGCAGTTGCCCTTGAGCGGCGGGGCTTCGCGGCGCCAGGTGCCGCGGATTTTCCGGGCGACGCAGATGCGGTCGGAGGTCTCCCCGTTGACTCCATCCAGGACCGCGCAGCAGTAGACCTGCACTGACACAAAGAGCTAGCTGATTGCCACGCGCAGCTACCAGGACGGACGACCGATCCAATTGGACGATGATTTCCCACCAGAGGTACTTGTGCCTACCTAGGCTCTGCCTAGAAGGGTTCTTACCTACCTAGGCTCTGCCTAGAAGGGTTCTTACTCTCTTAGCTTAAAGGGGCCGGGCAGTGCAAAGCGCCCCGGGCGGTTCCCCCAGTCCCCGCCCCGCGGTTCCCCCCAGTCCCCTGGGAGCTTTAGCTTTAGCTTCTAGCTTTAGCTTTAGCTTAGCCTTAGCTTAGCTGTAGCTTAGCTTTAGCTTGGCGTTTCGCTTAGCTTTTCGCTTAGCGTTTAGCTTAGCTGCAGCTCAGCTTTAGCTTAGCTTGAGCTTAGCTTGAGCTTAGCTTGAGCTTAGCTGTAGCTTAGCTGTAGCTTAGCTTTAGCTTAGCTTTAGCTTTAGCTTAGCTTTAGCTTAGCTTTAGCTTAGCTGTAGCTTAGTTTTAGCTTAGCGGATGCTCAGTTTTAGCTTAGCTTCAGCTCGGCTTTAGCTTAGCTTTAGTTCAGCTTTAGCTTAGCTTTAGCTTAATTTTTGCTTAGCTGCGGCTTAGCTTTAGCTTAGCTTTAGCTTAACTTTTAGTTTAGCGTTACTGTTTCTACTAATGCTGCTTTCCTAGGGGTTCCAACTCCTAGGTAGGGTCGCACTGGGATAATTTTATTTGTTCCCCTGCGATTGCCCGAAAGCGGGGTCGGTCGCGTTGCGCAGCGGGCGCTGTTGCTGCCAGCCTGCTGCCGACGGCTCAGTTGGTGGTTTGCGGACCGGGGAACTTTGGCGAATCGTCTCGGTCTGTCTCGGGGATCTGCCCTATCGCAAGGGAAATGGGTACCGCGATGAAACCTCCGCGCCCGATGGACCAGAGCAGGCGAGATTGTCGGCAAATCTGGCTAAGAGTTATTTGACGTCGCAGAGCCACCTGCCGAGCCAGAGGAGGTTGACGTCGAGATGTCGAATGCCGAGCGTCTGAAGCAGGAGGCAGTCTCCGTCCGACATCTCCTGGCGCATCTCCTGAATTATGTTTTTTCTTTTCGCGAGACATGCAAGATGGCGAAGGCCTCTCGGCTATGTCGCCGCAAGATGCAACGCAAAGGGCTGCCCTGGCCCTCCTTGCATTGAACGCCTCGCCGCCGTGCATCACTGGGTCGCGGCCGATAAGCTATCGCAGGGACTTCGGAGAAACTGCGCGCGCAACATGTCGCGACCAGTTCTCGAATTTCGTCGCGGATGGCGCCCGCGAGCTAGCAGGTGCTTGCCTGGAATCTCAAATTGCGCATGGCGCCGCCGTCCCAGGCGAATAGGAACTTGCGGCAGCCACCGACAAATCGAACGGCATCGCGCAGATGGACACTCGCGTCTGGAAGGTTCGTTGTCCTGCCAGAGGAGGGAGGTGCGGCGGGAGGGAAGAGGGCGAGGTGGAAGAGGATGAGAAGAGTTCGAGGAGGCGGCTGAGGATGAGGAGCCGAGGAGCAGACGAGAAGGGGTGGATGAGAAAGAGAAGGGCGAAAGGCAAGCTAGGTGCGATCACGCCACATGCGTCAGCCTACCCCGCTCAAGCATCCCTTACCGCTGCGCCGCTGCGTGCCCCATCAGATGTAGCTTCAATCCAGCGGGCGAAGGCGCTCACTGAGCTGCATGATCTTCAAGGCCATCTCACAGGGCGCCCTCATCATCGTAGCGCGCGCCTGCAACGCGGGCGCCTGAGTCAGACAAATCCATTCGCTCTTGGCTGCAACTTTGGGAAGACTGGCCCAGAGGA
This sequence comes from Prorocentrum cordatum, assembly GCA_963575745.1. Lineage (NCBI taxonomy): Eukaryota > Dinophyceae > Prorocentrales > Prorocentraceae > Prorocentrum > Prorocentrum cordatum. The sequence continues at coordinate 272,442 of CAUYUJ010015403.1, forward strand.
GACCGACGAGGGCAAGCATGTGAGAAATGGATCGCCCCTCATTGGCATGGAACGGGCACTCCGCCCACAGATGGCGGAAAGTCGGCCAGAGGTGTCCGCGGCGGGGACACGGGCAGCCCGACTGTCTTCGCGTCTCGGACGACGCAGCCCTTGTAGCTTAGCAGGTGGCCCTTTTACTTCTCCCGTGGCCTCTCGCGCGGCTCAGCTGGAGGTCCTCGTAGTTCAGCATGTGGTCCCCGAAGTTCTCCCAGTGGCCTTGGTAGCTCTGCTGGGGGCCGCAGTAGCGCAGAGGGCATGTTCTGTTCGTGGTGCCCGGGGTCCGAATCGGAGTCACCGGCTGCCACGTCGTAGTGTTCCACGTTCTGGAAGCTGGAGTAGTCCTGGGGGTTGTAGGAGTATCGGTCGCCGTGCTGGTCGCTGTGCTGGTCGCCGTGTTGGTCGTGCCTCTGCTGCTGCTGCTGCTGCTCTCGCTGCTGCTGCAGTGGGAGTGGAAACTCCACGACGATGTACTGCCTGTGCCGATCTATACGCGCATTGTGCTCTCGTATAGTAGTATAGCACCTCTCCAATGCGTGATATCGCGTAGCACGTCTTCCTTATGTGTTCGCGCGTGCTCTTGTATATCACATTTTCCTTGTGTCTCGCACTTTGCGTTGCACTGCGCGACCTCGTTCTGTTTCCAGAAGTCACTGCTCAGGAGAATGGCGACATCCTTGGCATCCGCACTCGTCCTCTCTCTGATTTAGTAGGCCATCTACGAGCTGCGGCTCGTTGTCTCGCGCCATGCGGACGCGGGCGTCGTGGTGAGTCCATCTCGTGGCTTGTCTTCGACGATTGCAATTTTGGCGCCCGCGGCCGCCGCGCCGCCGCCATGGCGGGCGACTGCCGCGCGGTAACCCCCGGGGACGTGCGCCTCAGGCGGCGGAGCTCACTGACGAAGCCGAGAGCGCGATGCTGGAGAGCTAGGAGTCCGACGCGGTGGCCGCGACCGCCAGGGCCCCCTGGGCTTCGCTCCTGAGCGCCGGGTCGCGCTTTCTGTTCGAGCGGCGCGGTGGCGTGGTCCTGGTGGAGGTCCAGGGCTTTAGCGCGGTTGGGGCTCTGATGAAGGGCTTCGGCTACAGGACCTGCGCAAATCATGCGCCTGCGGTCACATGAGTCACGCGCGCTTGTTTCACCTGGGCAGCGCAGCGCGAGTTTGAGACCCGCCAGGGCGCGAGGTGAGTGACGCGTGGGCAGGGGCCGCCGAGGCAGTCTGCGGAGTTCGTGCCGGGCGCGCTGAAGCTGGGGCTGGCGGCGGAGCCGGTGTCGGATCCAGGGCCCGTATCCGCGAGATTGGCGCGCGCCTGGCCGCCGCGCTTGCGACTGGGCGCGACGCGGCGCCGGGCGACGATGGATCTGTCAGTCAGCAAGACGGGCGCTAAGGCAGTCGGGCGCGCCCGGGTCTGGGGGCGCACTTGCCCGCGCGACGATGTGGAGCGCGATGGCGTTTATCGCGTGGCGGAGAAGCGCGTGGCCACGGCGCGGGATATGCTCGGCGCGGCGCCCGGCGATCCGCTGGAAGCCACGATGCCGCTCGCCCCCCGCGCGCTCGGGGACGCAGCCACCATGCAAGGCGGCAGTGGTTGACGCCAGCGAGGAGGCCGCGAGGTGGCTCGGAGGGCCGCTCACTGAAGCGGGCGGCCTGCGCCGATCCGGCGGTCACTCGACGAGGGCGCCGGGTGCTCGATGGCTCGGGTCGTTCGGCTTCCAGGTCGAGCGGGCCAAGACCTCCGGAAGGTGGTCTGGAGACACAGCGACGTGCTATTGGGGCGAGGCGCGCATCAGCGACATGGCGGCTCGCAGGTCGCAGGCAATCCGGGATCGCGCGCTGCCGGGGGGCTCGACCTTCGGCGCCCCCCGGGCGAGCGGGCCGAGTCTAACGGCGTCGCACTCGCCGGACACCGACTTTGCCGCGCCTTCCTGGTCGCGGCGCACGCAGCGCGGCTGGCGGTCGGCATTGGGAGCTGGCCACGGGCTGGCTGCAGGCAGCATTGGGTTGGGCGGTGCATGGAAGCGCCGCGGGCGCCGCTTCCCGCAAGGGCCCGTGGGCGGTGCCAGACTTGCGGGGGGGCGACGCTTTCGCCGCGCAGGCGGGCGTTGGGCATCGGGCATTGCGCGATAGCGGCTGCAGTACGGCTCCTTTGCTCTACCCAGGAAAAAAGGCGTTGCGCCAAGCTGTGGACGAACGCAACTTGTCTTGTCATGCAGGTCATAGCGCGCGCAGGCCTTTGTAAAGGGCGTGCTGGGCGGGGTAGCGCGCATCTTGGCGGCGCGTTTCCTTGCGCAGCGCACCTGGGCAATCACTGCCACGCGCAAGTGCCCTAATTGGCAGTTCAGATACACGAACTCTTGCATTGTGTCTAAGCGTGCGCGCGTGCATTATATAGCCGTTTCGGCATCAGCGCACGCTGCTGTTTCCCACCCCCCTCGCCCTGGAAGGGCCCCATCGCTTTCGCCGCGCAGGCGGGCGTTGGGCATCGGGCCAGCACTGCGCGATAGCGGCTGCAGCGCGGACCCCTTGCACCATTTGGGAACGAGGCGTTGCGCTAAGCTGCGAAGCCCCACGCGGAACGTGGTCAACGCGCCTTTTGTTTGCGAGGGGCGGTTCCAGCGCGCAAGTTCGACGAGGGACAGCGGTTCCAGCAGCCCGCGGAGCGGGCGCCAGCGCCCAGTTTTGGCGAAGGACAGTCGCTCCAGCAGATTGCGCCGCCAAGAGGGGCGGGCTCCAGCGCCCGACACTCCGAGGGGCAGTGGATCCAGCAGCCCACGGCGTGGGTTCCAGCACCCATATTTGAGGGTAGTGTGCTCCAGTTAATCATTTACGCCCACAAAACAGGAGGGCTGTCGTTTGAAAAAAACAGCTAAGGCGACCATCGCTCCAGCCGCAAAGCCCCTCACAGCCCGACAAACACGTCACCAGCAAACTATTCACGTAATTGTAGCAGCGGCGCTTTCGCCTGTCAACATATTCCAGAAGTATTCCCGCCCCCCTTGCTCTCCCGCGGAGGCCGCGTTGGCCGCCAGAGCACCCCTCACGAGGCCCAGATCTTTAAAACGGCATGACAAGTTGTGGACACTTTGGGGCCGGGGGCACCACTGGCAACCCCCGACGGTTGTTCGCGCCCGATTCGTTCGCGCAGTCGTCAACATTGTTTCATCGACCGACAAGTTGAGGAGTAATGTGGCGTTGCGCTGGAAGGTTGTTGGGTTAGGTTTAAGGAATGCGTCGCCATCACGTTTACAGACGGCGCGGAAAAGTGCGCGGTTGGACAGTTTTTTATTAGGAAGGATCGCACACCAATGAGTTGTGCGCTAAGGCCCCGCCCATGTCGCCTGAAATGGGTAGGTGGGGGCCGCAACTCGAGGCTTCCGACCGGAACGGCAGGCTGGGCAGTTTGCGGTGTACGTGCGGTGCGACTGTTTCTTCGGGTTGTTGTAGCCCGCTTGCTCGGGTGTTTCGCCGCATCGTTACTCTGGGGATGTTGGGTGGATCTACTACCTGGCAGGCGGTGGGCCAGCTCAAGAGGGGGCAGCCTTGCGGCACACCTCCTCCTACCGCCACTCTGGAAGCCACGTTGTGCTGCCGAAGCTGGCAGAGGACGACGCGCAAGACATCGTGCGCGAGATCTCGGTACAGATGGCGTTGTGGGCGCCGCCGAGGGCTTCTTCGCCGTGCGTTTCTCCTTCGGCGCCGCCTCCTGGACCATGCCCGAGGCGTGGAGAAGTTGTATCCGAGGTGGACAAGGAACGACTCGTCATAGCCATTGGTTCGCAAGCGGGCTCGGCTTGACTCCCGAAACCAGGATCCTTACTGGCCCTGGGAAGAGCGAGGCCTCGCTGGGATGTCGCCGCCGTCAGAAGATGCCCATTGCCTACAGCTGTGATGTTCAATCGCGTCAGAATTGGTTCGCTGTGCGCGTTATATTTGTGTTCGCTTCTGGTTATAAGCTTCTTTCCGAGATCGTTCCATTCATTTGCAAACATTTGCCAAGTGTATGAGATGGGAGGGGCTCGTGCGTGGCGCTGTGTGTTGTGCGCCCGTCCGCAGAACTACGGTTCGTGTGCGGCGCTGTGAACGGCCACCAGTCCGCGGAGCCCATTGTTGCATTTGTTGTTCTTCAGCAGCTGGTTCGGCCATGGATTGGACAGAGCGCAGCGAGAGCCACTGGAAAAAAAGGGCAGGAGGAGGAAACGGAGGAAGGGAGGGGCAGGAGGAACATCCCCCTTCTTTGGGCCCCGATTGTGAACGCGTCGCAACTTGGCCATGGCCAGGCGCCCTTCTCGAGGACTGATAGTTGAGTGTGCGTGAGAGGAGGAAGGTACGGATGATCATGTGAGTTTTCAGCGCCAATGTTGGATTGGAGGAAGGAGGGCGGGAGCAGAAGGAGGAGGGGAAGGAGGAGGATAATGACGATGAGTTGAGGAGGAAGGAGAGGAGGATGGGCAGGACGAAAGAAGGAGAGGGTATACGGAGGACGAGGGGGAGCAACAAGACGAAGATCAATTGAACGATGTCGAGGAAGAGGTACTGGATGTGGATGACGAGTCGGAGGATCATGAGGATCGGTACAAGGGCGAAGAGATGGATGAAGGCAAGGATGTCGAGCAGGTGAGGTGGATGAGGAGGGGTGAGCGACGGGAGAGTTGAAGAGACGCGCGCGCCCTTCGCCATCCTTTCAGGACAAGTCCGTGCCCTGGCAGATCAGGACTGCCGCAGTGCATGATCCGGTGCTTCCTTTTCGGACTTCGATGTGTTCTCGTGCACATTGACAGCTTTCGCCGCATCTGTTGTTCCATGGCTATCCCCGTGCTTACTGGTACCGCGGTGCCGCCCCCTGGCAATATTCTGTTGAAACTCGGTGTGTATTAGGGATTCGTTGGACACCGAGGGCGCACATCCACGGCCTATATACGTTACCGAAGCTCGTGCAACTACGAGTCGAGACGGCAACCCAACACACATACGCACGCACAGTTGCACATCGCACATTGTCGTTTTTCGCTCCGATGCTCTTCCGTTCAGGTGCAGAGCCTGGGTGCAATGTCGATGTTCTCTGCACACGATCAGGCGTGTAATGCATTCGTCAGGCAGCCGACACGGCTCGTGGTCTTGTGGCTAGCTTCTCCGAGCAGAGCGCGTTGGTCGATCGGGGAGGAGGAGGCGGACGTGGAGGAGGAGGAGGCGGAGGAGGAGGAGGAGGAGGAGGAGGAGGAGGAGGAGGAGGGGGAGGAGGAGGAGGAGGAGGAGGAGGAGGAGGAGGAGGAGGAGGAGGAGGAGGAGGAAGGAGGGAGGGGGGGGGTGAGGAGGGAGGAGGAGGAAGAGGAGGAGGAAGAGGAGGAGGATGAGGAGGATGAGGAAGAGGAGGAGGAGGAAGAGGAGGAAGAGGAGGAGGAAGAAGAGGAGGAGGCGGCGGCGGCGGTAGCGCTCCAGAAGAGTCCGGTGAGTGTCGGACTAGGGAGGACTGGGGAGGGGTACCCCCACATCAGCATGCTGGGCACCTCATTCCCCGAGAGGCACTGGCGGCAGTCCCGCGCATGCACGAGGGTTGCCAGTGCCCAGCCCGTACCGATGAGGCTCCCCGCCGAGCCGCGGAAAGGCGAGGCACTAAAGAAACACCCGTCCCACTCTCGGCCCACCAGCAAGCAGCAACGACCCAGGAGGAGGAAGAGGGAGCAGGCGCAGTGCCAAGCCAGAGCCACAGCGAGGCGCGTGCGCCCAGCATCCGCACGCGGACACCAGTCCCCCACAGACGCACACACACACACACACACACACACACACACACACGCACACACACACACACACACACGCACACACAAACATGCTACCAGCAGGGAGCAGCTCCTGAGGGGGGGGGAGGAGAGGCCGACGGCCCAGCGAAGCGGAAGAGGCGAGAGGAGCGGGGAGGGACGAACGACAGCAGGACAAATTTGCATCGGCACAGAAGGATGTGCCAGATTAGCATCATGGCACGGCTCCAGAGATCTCTAGAGCCCACAACTCTTGAATAAACAAGTAGTCCAGAAGAGGTAGCACGACAAGAAAAACCCTCCGGACTTCAAAAACCAACGCGTCATTGGACCGCCCTTCGCAAGGGCAGCGTTGCAAGACAGAGAGAGGGCTGAGGCACCAGTCTACTTACTTGGTCGCCTCTATCAACCGCTGGCCTTCGAATTCCAAGTGACCAGAGGCCTCGGACCCGCAGGCGCCTGATTGCGCTCATGGGCCGCGATGGCCTGCACGAGTGCCCGCTCAAGCACTTGGTCCCGCACAGCAGCGAGAGACGCCCATTCTTACTGTCTAACATGTTCTCAGTCCTGAAAAGGCTACAAAGTGCTGGGCCGCTCTCGACCCAGGCTTAGACTATTCAATGTACTTGGCAAGCGGGGCATTCAGGGGCTCAGCACACGACTCCAAAAGGGTGATCATTCTTGCCACCATCTGAAACGTGTCAGGATGGCCCAAGCCATGACCTGTCTGCCCCTTGACCCGCGAAAGGTACTCCTGAGCACGCGCTTTCGCCATAGCACGATACAAACATTGTTCCGTTGCCACTCGATCTGGGTCGCGCATGCAGACTCAAGCAGTTTGATCTTCGGATGTACAATCACGCCAAGTTTGACCGCAAGAGACGCCTTCTGCTGCTCGTCTGTCGACACCACGGCTCGATACTTGATACCTTTTCCCTGCGGTCGGGCCGTAGGGTCACTCGGGCCCGTGCTACAGAACTGCTCTCCCCACGACCCCATCACACAAGAGGCACCAGCACGAACGGATAGCAACGCCAAATAAAGATTCGAGCACACACATTCGGCATGTAATTTAACGTGACTACATAAACGGTATTTGCCCAAACATATGTTCTCTGGCAGCATCATGCGCGGGGAATTCAACGTCGCACAAGTTGCACTGATATGGGGGTCAACAACATACGCCTGTATTGTCACCGACCCTCTGCTCCTAGGGCACCTCCCCCTCCAAATGCGTTGTTCAAGATGTTCTGAGGCATACCTTCTTGTCTCCTAGAAGTTATCACACCTAATACATTTAGAGACCGTCAGTATTTTTGCAAGGCACTGTGCCTTGTGCAGTGATAGCTGGCGCCTGGTTTCGAAGCCTGCTCCGCAGTCACTGAACTCGCACACAGTATGGAGCATGTAAGAGTGGTTCGGGCTGGTTGATGATTCCCTTCTCCTCTTTCACCTCCTTGCTCCTCCTTCGGCCCACTTCCTTCCCCATCTTATAAACTCGTCTCCACGCCCTCCTGGCCATGGAGCTCCACGATCTCCCCCTCCTCCACCGGTGCCTCCTCCAAGCAAATGTCCGTCAACGTCTTTGGTCCTCCTTTCACCTTCTTCAGCGTCGTAATAGATATCCCTAGCACAGCGTCCCGCATCTCCTACTCCCCAAAAAGAGAAACTGGCCTCCGAACGAGCTTCGGAAGTACTTCGGGCACAGAACCGTTCTACGCATACAGATAGATCAAGCAGCACTTTGCGCAACCACGGGCGCACTGCCTTAGCATTTGGCTTCGACTGGGCGTCGCCATACTCGTCGAACAATTAAATCTGTCCCAGTCGGCCGACTAGAAAAGAGAAGCGATGAGCAGCACATGCCGATCGCGGTGTCGGATAATCTCCTGCCACCAGCTTGTTCTCTGAGCGCGCAGCAGATTGAAGGGTGTTTGAATCTTTCGCATCCCTCGTACGCCGGCATTCGGCAGACCAGCAGATCTCATAGATCTCTCCTCAGTTCTTTCTGTCTTCAGAGACCCTTTACCTTGCAAAGCTCTCCTCGCCAAATTTCCCTGCATATTTTCAAGCCTCTGCAAGTCCGCGTCTGAATGCGTATGCGCGACAATCTCAGATAGTAGAGCCGTCTCCACCATACAGTCGGGTCCGTGGAGAAGGAACCCTTTTCGTTGGGGAGGGGCTCTGTGTCCCTTAGTTGTTTCACAGCTTGCCTCAGGTTTTCCTTCTGTTTTCGATGGCAAATCAAATTTTACCTTGTGGAAAAAGAGGTCTCGTTTCTTATTTAGGGTTCCTTAGGTCAACGCCCCGACCGTGCTCTTGAATATCACACCTCTCCACCTCTCATTCAACATTCCTCCCCAAAACTTCAAAGAACAGCGAAGGCCTGCTTGGCCCGTTTGATACGGAACTCAATATTTGGCTGGACGCAACCTTGAACATGTAGTTGGCCTTCAAAATATCTCGCAGTACGTTGAATAACACCTCTCATCAAGTCCTTGTTCCGATACAATATCTTCATCCCATAGTGCGTACCCCTCCCCTCCGGTCTTACAAATGAAACTTGCTCATCTCCATTTAACACAACCCTTCAGAGTACAGTTCAGAATCCTGGTGCAAAACCTGAGTTTCAGCTCTGGTTCTACACTGAGCCGCGTCCGCATTAGCAATAGTGCGAGCAATGTCGTCCGGATAGCTTGTGACGGAGATCCGAAATTCTCGCGACCACGTTCAGATATTGCCGAGCTTCTTCCGCCCCTACAATACAGTGCCTCATCGTGCCTCATCCTCTTCACCATAACATAGATCCCTCATGTGTCCGAGTCTATGAGCTGATCTAGTGGTATGCCCCCAACAACCACAAACACGCAACCGCATCCCCTGGCAAAGTTCCTTGCCTTATGCTCACGATGGGATCCCCGTCCACATACTCAATCAGCACCTGCGAGTAATCAGTCTCTGCGCGAGTAGCTCAGCACAGAACAGGTCCGCGTAGGATCTAGGATACTGATCAGCCGGGAACGGTGCAAACTGTTACAAGCGTTCGTGGCGCCGTAGAAAATGGTGAGCCGACCGACCGTCGAGCGGTGCAGCCTCCCTGCGCAAATACTCTGGACCATGATCGCCTCCTCCCTCCTCCTCCTCCCTTGCAGATATCCAAGCGCATACGGTCGGTCAGCATACGCGTTGAGCTCGGGGCTCGCATGCCACATATACGAGTAGTACACCTTACAGCACAAGCCTCTGTCCTCTGTACTCAGTCTTGCCGTCCAACGTATCGAAGGGGAAACCTGACTCTGATGCCACCGCACAGGCGCCTCCTGGTGATGTCTTAGGCGTAGTGCACAGCCGTTTCAGACATGGAATATCATTCGAGAGGTAGCAGTCTTCTAAGTTTACTGATTGCTCCAAGAATTCGCCTCTGGAATACTTGTGCTCGACATGAGGAGCCTCCAAATACCTACAGGGATACTCCACGGTGTGGGGGGGGGGACTTCTTAGCCTGGGTGTGAGTCTCATGCTTCTGATTCCTACAAGTTCCTCTTGCCCCTATTGGGACAGTTCGACGGTGCGTCCTGTCTCAGGCGCACGCTCCGTGCGCCTCGTCCTCTCCTCCTCTTGCCTGGGCGGCCCCGCCAGAAGACCGCCGCAGTCCCCTGGCAAGACCAGAAATTCACTCCAAGTCTGCTTTTCGAGCTTGGTCTTCGTAGCAGAGACACCACGGTGCTTAGGGCCCAGGCTATTCTTGGCCAGTAAGCGCGACAGTTCCAACGCAGAGCAGCGTCGCCGTCCTTCCTGGCGATATACAGTTCGCTAGCATACGAGTTCTTCTGCCAAGTCCTATCCCGTCGCGCACAGACGGATATCTTTGCCGCGTTGCTTGCAAGTTTGTTTCGTACTCGCCGCGCACGAGCGCTGCTTTTATTTCAGCACCATCAAAACTACGCGAAGCCCAGCACAGCCTGACCAGCACCACCCTGGCGAACGAAGCGGGGGCCAACCCCCTCGCGCGAGGCCAGCCACACAGGGGGGGCACAGTCGGGGCGGACTCGAGTTTCTTCAGGGCGGCCTTACCTGCTATCATCTAGCGCTTCCTGCGCGTCAGGCGGCCTCTCTCGTTGCTTGGGCTCTCATCGGAAGTGATCCCGAGAGGCTTCGCCAATTGCATTGTGCATCTTTTTGGCAGCGCGAATCCCGAACTCGTTGAGTCACGCTGCCCAGGGCAAGCTCGATTTTTTCTCAACCATCCTTGGTCGGGACCTCGTTTTGAAGAGACAGCGCCCCGCGCCCCTCCTCCTCTTTCCCCCCCCCCCCCCCCCCCCCTCCACCCCTGCCTCTGCCCAGGTTGCCGCGCCCCCCGTCGAAGCCCTGCGAGAGGCTGCCCGCCAGGGCTGCCTCGTCGGCGGAGACGGCGCGGACGCGCCCGACCCGTTGGCGGGGGCCGCCGACCGCGGGGCAGGCGGGGGGGGGGGGCGGCAGGCAGGGGGCGGGATCCAGAGGTCGAAGTTCATCGAGGTCTGGCCACGAGGCCCACAGGCCTGGCGAAGTCGTCATCTGCTGGGCTGGCGGCGCGCAATTCTCCACGCTTCGCGCGCCCCCGCCAGCCGCGCCCTCCTGGGCCGCGACGCCCGCCTGATCCACCCCAGCTGCCCCACGTCAAAGCCGCGCCCGGCCCCCGTCGCGCCGGGTGAGCCATCCCTGGCCCGCGAGCTGGCGCCCATTTGTTAAGGCCCAGTAGTGCGACCCCCCCCCCTTACGTTTCGCCAGTGCGTCGCCCGTGCGCCGGCCCTGGTTTGCGCCTCTGCCCCGATTCCCGGCCTTCCAGAGTGCGCGGGCGACATGTGGCGCGACTTCGGAATTTCGCTGGCGGCATATAGGTTTCCGACGCCGGTGCACCAGCAGCCATTTTGGCGGTCGTGGCGCTTTCTAGTTCGACGGCCCACCAACGCGTTATGTTTCCCATTCGGCGCCAGAAGATTCGCTGGTGCGCATTTTCGGGAGCGCCAACAATTGATGAGGGCGAAGACGCCTCGCGTTGATTGGGGGCTGTGCGCGTCGCGCCACGGCGGGGGCGACGTCGCGTCGCGCTACGCGGCGCCACTTCGCCCCGCCGCGTCGCGCCGCGCACCCCGGGGTCGTTTCGCGCCAATATTCCTGCCGTTTCCCCCCTTCCGCCCTCTTCCCCTCGCCCAGCGCGCTGCGTTTTGTTTTTTTGTCTCGTTTGCGAAATGTTTATTCAATTCTCAATTATTTTGTCAGGCTGCCGTCCTGCTCCCCTCCCTACCCCCCCGTCGGCCTTCCACCCTCCTGGAATCTCCCTCTCGCCCTCCTCGCCCCTCGCCCCCGCCGGCCCCCCTCGATTGCCTTCCATCGCTCCCGCCGCCGCTGCGCCGCCCCCGCGCGCCCCCTCCTCGCCCGTCCGCTCCCTACTCCGCCCGCCCTTCCCGCGCCTCACTCCCCCCCTACTTTCCCCCCCAATCCATCGGCGGGCGAGACGTCGCCAAGTTGCTTCAGTGACGAACCGATGTTCAAATTCTGACGAGGCGTGCGCTTGAAATTGATTACTCCGCGCGCGCTCCATCTCCATGTCGTCTATTGGTCTCTTCGCGTTCGTAGTTCTCACGCGCGTGTCTCGCCATTCTCGCGATTGTCGCCCGCGCCCCTGGATTGTTTCGCCAGCGGGCCGCGCAGTTCACATGCCGTCAGAAGCCCGCGGCGCCCTTCGAGCGATTCGCGCGCGACCTGCGCGCGACGCACGAAAGACCCGAGCGGCGCGCGCGCGACGCGCGCGCGACGCGCGCCGACCCGCGCGCGACGCACCTTTGCCGGCGCGCGACGCACGAGCGACCCGCGCGACGCACGCGCGGCGCACGCGCGACGCAGTCGTGTTTTTACCCGCCCCTCGCATGTCTCCGAGCAGCAATGCGCGACGGCCGTCGGCCCGCCGTGCTTGCGCTGTTCACAAGTGGCGGCGGCTGCGTTCTCCATTGCGCCAGGAAGAGCGGCGCTTCGCCCCTGTTCGAACCTTCCCTTTTCTTTCCTCGTTGCCCCTCCTCCTTCGTCGTCATTCCTCCTCCTTCGTCCCCCCTCGTGTTTCGCCCCCCTCCCTTCTCCCCCCCCCCTCCTTTCTCCCGGCCCCCGCCCCTTGTCTGCGCAATTACTCAATATGAATGCTACTCTCCCTCTTCACCCGAAGGCGGCCTGAAAGTATTAGACCCCCCCCGCGTGCTGTTTTTTACGCGCAGGATTCCTGGGAGTTGGGTTTTCGCTTGCGTTTTTTTCTTCAAAATGCTGCTCTCGCTGAGGCGCTGGCATCATTTCTGCCCCCGAATCGTTCCGAATCGTGCTCCCGCTGCAGCGTGGGCCTCATTTTCGGATCGGCGTTTTGCCTCCGTCGTTCAGGATGGCGTTCTCGCCCCAGCGCGGGCCTCTTTCTCGCGCGCCCATCCGCCCGCCGCCGCCGCGCCGCACCGCGCCGCGGCCCGCCGCGCGCGCGCCCGCCGCCACTTCCACCCGCCAACGCACGCACGCACGCACGCGCATCACCACCGCGCACCGCCACCACCACCGCACTACCCCACCCACCACTACCACGCTACACCGCGTCACACCACATCACACGCGCGCACGCACACACACACGCACACAGACGCGCACACATACACACGCACACACGCACGCACACACACACACAGACACACACACACACACACCACCACCACCGCCACCACCACCATCATCGCAATCACGCGCGCACGCACCTGGCCCACCACCAACCACCAAGACGCCACACCACGTCACACCGCAGCACGCGCGCACACACGCACACACACATACACATCACCACCACAACAACCACAACCACGCACGCACGCACGCGCGCACGCGAACCACCACCCACTACGCACACGCGCGCGGAGCCACAGGTCCGCTACGACACGCGTCCGCGGATAGAGAAAATCAGCGCCATGGTAAGGGGTGGGAGGGGGGGTAGGATGTCAGATGTTGACGCCAGCGCACGTAACTTGCCCGTCCCCCCTCCTCTCTCGCCTTTGCATTTTTTCTTTTGCCACCCCGTGTCCCTCTTCATGTTCTTTCTTAATTATCCCTCGGCCCCCCTTTCGCGGCCGCGGCGCGTCGCCGCGAGCGGCGCCCCCGCCTTCCGCGAGCGGCCCCGCCGCTGGCGGTGGAAGAGGGGGGCTGCGAAGAGGAAAAGGAAGGGGCGGGCGGGGGCGGGGCGCGCGGCGGGCGCGGCGGCAAGGGCGGCCCGGCAGGGGAATGGAGGGGGGGAGGACGGAGTGGGTGGGTGCTTCTGTAATGGTCATGTTGGTGATCATGGTCGCGGTCGCGTTTGTCGCCTTGGTCGCGCTGGCGGTGGTCGCGCTGCTGGCGGTGGGCGGGCTGGTGGCAGTCACGTCGGTGATCGTGCTGGTGTCGGTCGTTGTGGCGGTCGCGAGGAGCGCGGTGGTCGTGGCGGTGATGGCGGTGAATTGCGGCGGTCGTAATCGTCGCTGTGGACGCGGTTGCGGTCGCGTCCGTTTGTGGTGATCGTGGCGGCGGCAGTCCTGGCGCTTGCGGCTGCGGCGGCGGCTGCGGGGACATGCTGGCCGAGCGCCGGAGTGCGTTCAGCGGCGTCGCGGCATGCGCAATGCGAGAGGGATTGCTGTTCTGCCGGCGTAGCCGAGCGGCCGCCTTCTCGCCGGGAGGGCCGCAGCGTGGGCGAATGTCTTTCCCCCGAAGGCGACCGGTCTTTTCGGCGGCCGCGGGGCGGGCGACGCGCGGGCGATCCGCCCCGCGGGCGCCCGCCGCGCTGGCGACGCACTCACCAAAGTGCCCCCGCGCGAAGGCGACGCGCGCGTTCGAGAGGACGGCTGGCCCTTTCGGCGGCCGACGCACGGGCGGCGCGCGGGCGACGAATGCGCGACGCGCCCTTCGTCTCGAAGGGGGGGGTCAGCACGCCGGTCGCACTGCTGGGCCTTAACATGCCCGGCCGCGCCTCCGCAATAAGGCCCGATGCGCGCGGCGGGGGCGGCGGCGCCCCCGCCGTCTCCCCCCCTGACCGGCACGGGGCCCCCCCCCGGGGCGCTGGAAATACGCCAGCTACCCCCCTGCGCCGCCTCGCCCGCCAGCCCGGCACTTGCGCGAGTAGACATCGAGCACCTACAGGCAGACCCCGCGGCAGGGCAGGGCCGCAGGGCATCCATGTCCATTGAAGCAAGCTGGTCGAGATCCCGCGGGGCCTCGACCCATCCCTGGACGATCTCCGGGGGGAGTTCGCGAACAAGCGCGGCGGAGACGTTCGGGGCGCCGAGTCGCCAGACAGGTGGGCGCCCTGCTTACTTCGCCCCTTCCTGAAGACGGTCTACGGTGACAGGGCTTCCCCATGCTACCGCCCCGCCGAACTGTACTGAGATGCATCTTGGGTTTGTTAAGGCTTATGAGGTTAAGCTAAATTTTAGCGCACTTATAAAGTTTATCATGCTTTTATCAGCAACGGACTTATAAACTTCATAAACGTTTAGCCGTCGAGATATGCAAACTATGAAATTATTGTTTTGACATACTTGTCCCTCCTTCTCCTGCGTAAGCGTAGGTTGCACAACATAGTTTGCACCGCGCCGCGCAGGCATCGATGCGCCATAGGTTGCACCACATAGGATGCGCCACATAGGTTGCGCCGCACAGGTTGCACCACATAGGCCCCCCCACGCAGGTTGCACCGCGCAGGTTGCACCACGTCGGCGCCCCCGCGTAGGTTGCGCCACAAGGATGAACCACATAGGTTGCAGCACAACATTTGTTGCACCACTTGATATGAGCTAAACTTCAGTTGTCAACGCCTTCGGCGCGGCGCCGCCGCCCCATGCCGCCTTCGGCCTCGATCTCGGCATGTCTTTGATCGCTTTAGACGCGGGGAGGGAGGGGGGGAGGAGGGGGGGGGGAGGAGGGGGCGCAGGAGCAGGAGGAGGGGCAAGAGGAGGGGCAGGAGGAGGGGGGGGGAGCAGCAGGAGCAGGACAAAGAGAAGGAGAAGCAGGGGGATGAAGGAGAAGCGGAGCAGGCATGCCTTCCCTCCCCATTTCTAATCCTCCTCCTCCTGTTCGTTGCCTTCAGCCGCAATGGCTTAAACGTGCGCGTTCGCCGAGGCATCGTTTCTGAATGGGCCGTGCGGCGGCGCGCGCAGCGTATGCGATTTTTTGTTTCTCCAACCATCATGTGGTGTTGGGTCCTCGTTTTGAAGAGACGGCGCCCCGCGTTCTCCTTCCTTCCTTCCTCCCGCTGCCTCCTCTCCTCCTCCCCCTCTTCCTTGCGTTTCACCCACCCAGTGCGCCGCTTCGTGGCCCCATAGGAAGCTCCGCCGAAGGCCCCAGCGCTGCCGCCCGCATGCGTCACGCACACCCAGTTCGGCACACCCCTCACACGTTTCGTGGCCCCATAGGGAGCTCCACCGAAGGCCCCAGTGCCCGCGCCCGCATGCGTCACGCACACCCACTTCGGCACACCCCTCACACGTTTCGTGACCCCATAGGGAGCTCCACCGAAGGCCCCAGTGCCCGCGCCCGCATGCGTCACGCACACCCAATTCGGCACATCCCTCACACGCTTCGCGGCCCCATAGGGAGCCCCACCGAAGGCCCCAGTGCCCGCGCCCGCATGCGTCACCCACACCCATGTCGGCACACCCCTCACACGCCTCGTGGCTCCATAGGGAGCTCCACCGAAGGCCGCAGTGCCCGCGCCCGCATGCGTCACGCACACCCATTTCGGCACACCCCTCACACGCTTCGTGGCTGCATAGGGAGCACCACCGAAGGCCCCAGCGCCCGCGCCCGCATGCGTCACGCACACCGATTTCGGCACACCCCTCACACGTTTCGTGGCCCCATAGAGAGCTTGACCGAAGGCCCCAGTGCTGCCGCCCGCATGCGTCGCGCACACTCAATTCGGCACGCCCCTGACACGCTTCGTGGCTCCATAGGGACCCCCACCGAAGGCCCCAGCGCCCGCGCCCGCATGCGTCACGCACACCCAATTCGGCGCACCCCTCACACGCTTCGTGGCCCCATAGGGAGCTCCGCCGAAGGCCCCAGTGCCCGCGCCCGCATGCGTCACGCACACCCAATTCGGCACACCCCTCACACGTTTCGTGCCCCCATATGAAGCGCCACCGAAGGCCCCAGCGTTGCCGTCCGCATGCGTCACGCACACCCAATTCGGCACACCCCTCACACGCTTCGTGGCCCCATAGGGAGCCCCACCGAAGGCCCCAGCGGCGGCGCTCACGTGCGCATGCGTCCCGCGCACCCATTTCTGCACATCCCTCTCAGGTTTCGCGGCCCCATAGGGAGCCCCACCGAGGGCCCCAGTGCCCGCGCCCACATGCGTCAGCCACGCCCATTTCGGCACACCCCTCACACGTTTCGTGGAAGGCCCCAGCGCCCGCGCCCGCATGCGTCAGCCACGCCCATTTCGGCACACCCCTCACACGCTTCGTGGCCCCATAGGGAGCTCCGCCGAAGGCCCCAGTGCCCGCGCCCGCATGCGTCCCGCACACCCATTTCGGCACACCCCCACGCGTTCCGTGGCCCCACAGGGAGCTCCGCCGAAGGTCCCAGTGGGTGTGCCCGCATGCGTCCCGCACACTCATTTCGGCACACCCCTCACGCGCTTCGTGGCCCCATAGAGAGCTCCACCGAAGGCCCCAGTGGGTGTGCCCGCATGCGTCCCGCACACCCATTTCGGCACACCCCTCGTGCGTTTCGTGGCCCCGTAGGGGGCTCCACCGAGAGGATATTCACAAATGCAGCTTTCACAATTGCATATGGTTGGGTCCTTCGCCAGGATATATATATATATATATATATATATGCGTGTCCTTCCCCCCCGCGCGCAACGCGTCACCAAATCCCATCATTGAAACTCTAATGGCAGAATGGCGCCGACGGTGCCGTCTGCGTATACGCAGTGATCTACTGCAGCCAAGATGGCTTTTGTCTCCCAGCATTGCACTGGAGACTCAGACAGTTGCCACGCTGCATTTGCAGTACTACGGATGCGTTGAGACAGCTCCATGACCTCCATCATAGAAGCAGCTTCTCCACTGACCTCGAAATTCAATGTCACGCGGGCGACCAGGATGCCATCGGGGCCATTTAGAAGCACAGCGCCCCCCTGAGTGCATGAGCCGAGCTGGCTGAAGCGAGAATAGTTGCCCACGTTGACTGGGACATCACCGCCTTCCAGCCCCAATGCGCCCATTATCAGCTGTCTGCTTTTCTTCGGGGCTCTGCGTCCCTGCACCAAGCCGACATCGTAATCAAAGCAGTGGCGTTTTACTGCAGAAAGGTGGTCGGCAACGCACTCGCTCAGCAGCGACTTGCTGGCTGATCCAGAGATGTTCGCCAATTCGGTGGCGCATCTCTGCGGCGCCCTGTGCTTCCTCTCAAGGACAGAGCAATTTAAGAGCCGCCCGTTTTCCTCAAGTATCTCAGGGAGGTGGAGAAGCCAGTGGCATTTGGGTGTCAAGCACTCATACCCGAACGCAGCAGTAAATGATTACAATAACTTGTGAACACAACCCAAAAGCCTCGCTGGGCTCGCGTCGATCCGACTGGTTGCAGCTACCAGCTCCGACAGCTGAACGCAAGCTATCATAGCGTCGCAAGCTGCGTTGGCTGCCCCCATGGGTCGCAGGACCGTCTGACTGAACGACGTCAGCACGCCAAGGCTAGACAATCAATCAGATGCCTGGCATTTTACGTGCTGTGCCTTTCTGTGCTTGTCTTTCAGATCAGCATTAAAGGTGCTATCTAAATGCGTAGCGTGAAATCGCCCAGGAAACGCCCAAGTTGCCAAGAACCCCGGGAATGACCCCCACACGCCGTTAAGCCCAGCAGATATGAAGGCTTCGAACGTACGGTAAATCACCAGATTCACGACACCGTCGACGAAGAGCGCGTGCATATAGTCATGCATAAACACCTCTGTTGGGTTGGCCAGCCTGTCCAACGCCCTATCGGGCAGCAGGCCCCGCTCCGCAAACGTTAAGCCTAATGCTTGCTGCAGCGACACAAAGTCATGCTTGGACAAGATCAGCGACATGCGTTCCAGATACCTCGCGTTCGCGCGAAGATCATGGTCAGTGGGCGCCACGAGCTGATCGAGATGTATTCCGTTGCAGCGCAGCGTTGCTGGACCGTCCTCGTCGACAACCCTAGAATCAGGTGTGAATATGTTCTTGCAACGCATGCGGAACTTGGACGCGCTGTCGCCCCTTGCTTGCCATGCAGTTTTATGGGCGCCGCCGTCTTGCAACGCCGCGCCCACTTTAGCAAACAGCCTGGGGCTATCCCCGTCTAAGTCAAGGGCCATGCCACCGTCTTTGAAATGAAAGCCGTCAGGCTTGAAAAACGCATTTGGTTGCCTCAGCGAACGCTTGGCTTAACCCAGCAGAAAGAGGAGAAACAGACTTGGAGAACTCAGTCATCAGCACAAGCCAGCTCTCTTCGTGACTAAGCGCGCTCACGCCACATTCCAAGAAGCTCCAACATATAGATTGGAACTTTCTTTGGTTCGCTGGTGATAAGGGGTTCCCTGGGGTAACTTCGCCGGAATACATAATCAAGTTCCAGGGCTTTTCTGGTGTCGACGGGTGAAGCACCAGCTGGCGCTTCAAGAATTTCCGAAATTGCGCGCTCTCTTCGACAGCTGCCGCTAAGGATGCGAACGGGCAGGCGATGGGTATGCCAGTTGGCTCGTCCTCTGCATTAATACAAGTGAAGGATTGCAAAATTGGGCCGTATTCGCCGACAGCTGTGGTAACGGCATCTCTCGCGGCCCGCATGGAGTTCCGATCTATGACATTTGGGGTCCCATTGTGTCTCACGTCCTCCAGAATTGCAGCCAGGGCAGAAGCTGTACAGTGAGGCTTGGTGCGGCGGAACTCATTCAGCCTGCGCAGCTTAGCAGCCCGCGTCGGCCCCATCCGAAACGGCCCAAACCGCTGAGCGGCCCGATTGCATGCTGAGAGAAACGGGCTACGGGCGGAACGCCAGCAATTACTTCATAACAAGGGTGCACGACTGACGACGTGACGAGCATGCATGATTTTTTCTTGAGACATGCCTCACGACTCGTTCTCGACAGCCATGTGCGTTAAGTGACGCAGCACGGAGTGCTTGTATGTTCGGCGGAAAGCATGGCTATATGATAGTGGCGCCATGCGCGTCTCATGACTTAGCCTGGGCATCGTCGATCGCCTTCACTGCTGCAGCCCGCGCCTGAGGGGTCGGCTTAGGCCCCCCCCCCCCGAGCTTTTGGAGCTCTCGGAGTAGTAGCCCGACCAGCACCCGCGAGGCTTTAGGCGTTTTATGTGACATTATGCTATTGTTACCTACACCATCCGCCCCGCCCGCACATGGCCATCATTGCCAATCGACGACCCGATCCCAAGACGACCGAGGTGAAGGCGTGGAACGCACAGGCAGCGGTGAAAGGGCAGGAAGGGGGGGGGGGGGGACTGATTGGGCCGATTGGACACAGCGGCCTTCGAGGGGGACTGGTTGGACAGATTGGACTGATTGGACACAGTGGCCTGCGATTGGGCACGGGGGGAGGGGGGACTGTTTGGACACAGTGGCGTCCGAGGACTTCGCTCGTGCGGAGGGGGGCCGACGGTCTAGATGAGGGCGCGGGGGGGGGGGGGGGGGGGGGGCGGGAGGGTGGCTGTGGGGGGGGGGGTTGGTGGGTGTCCCCGCAGGAGGTTTACGTCGCGGCCATCGGGCAACGTGGTCGCAAAACAAACTTGCCAAACCTACACCAAGAGTTCACGCGGAGGAGCTATAACACACCGCCCCTCCCCCTCCCAATAAGACCAGCAACGGCGCCACAACAGGGTTGGGTGGAGGTAGCGTGGCTCGACGTACCCAAGACACCGAACGCATCGCCGGTGTTAGCTGAATCAAGCTTTTCAGGGCGGGTCGACATCGGCGCGCCAACATGCCCTCCACCAATCCAGACGAAAGGGGTTCGATGGCTGGCGGTGATGCGCAAAGCGCCATGCATCGCCACGCTTCCTGAGGGCACGGAAGCGCCTGACCTTGACGCTTGTGTAGATGATTCCCTGCTTGTAGGCGACTGGCGGGGGGTTCGAACCATCCTTTGGCAACGACGGCATAGCGCCCATGATTTTAGACTTCGGGACCGGCTTCAAGTCGGCATCCCTGGACTTACCCCCGCCCTTTGCAGCCCCGGCAGGCTCGACCTTCGCAGCCTTCGCGTGCTTGACGGCAGCGGCGGCTGCTGCTGGGTTTTTCCGTGGTGGCGCATCAGCCTTGACTTCCAGCGTCGTGGTTTCCTTTGCTGCGTCAGCAGCTCCCTTCTTAGCTAGGGTTTTCGCCTTCGTGTCTTCCTTCGCCTTGGCTTTACGCTTCTTGAGGGCGAGGATCGCAGCGCGGGTGCGGGGGTCCAAGTCCTCTTCACGCGGTCCGTCGTCATCATCGGCGGTGCCGCACCCACCCTTGTCAGCGTCTTGCTCCTCAGCGTCTTGCTCCTCACGCTTCGCTTCTGGCTCATGCTTGACACGTGGCTCATGTTTGACGGCTGGTTGCACCTTTAGCGTCCCATCAGCAGCGCGGTGGGTAGCCAAGCTGCTTCGCTGCTCGGGTTTCATGTAAGGCGCTGGAAGGCCCTGCGCAGCCGCTTGGCTTATTTCTTTGCGGTGGTCAAGCAACGTTTGGTGGCACTCGTAAAGCAATCCCATCTCGTACGGGTCGTTCGGTGATGGAACGAGGGCCCCTGCTGGTGATGCCACATGTGCGTCGGCTGCGGGCGCTGTTGGGTCTTGGATGCGGGCGCAACCAAGCTCTTGTTTTGCTTCTTGGAACTTTACTTTAGCATCTGAGTCAATAGATGCTTTCAGCAGGCCTCTGGTGGAGCGCAGCGAGATCTTGTCAGCGACTGCATTCATGCCCTTGAGCTCAATCTTGCTCGGCTGATCATCGCCTGGGTCGGCGGCCTGGAAGATGTCGGGCGGGAGCTCGAATGGCGAATCTGGGTAATCCATGATGCGAATAAAGCCGAAATCCGTTTTCTCTGATTTGAACGACGTTTTCAAGTCCATCAACATGCTGTGCACCTTCTTCGGCTCGGGTGGGGTGTCGTATTGCGTGACAAGCAACGTTGCTAAAGCCCACTTGTACGTCTGCTCAGAAGGCTCAATACAACCAGCCGCCATACCGCGTTCGACCATTGTCGTCATCTTGCGGTTCAGCGAAATCTTGGGGTCATTGATCACTTTCCAGTCCGGTTTTGTTAAGTACGACCACCACTCCATAAGCAACTGCTTGTTGTTGGAGCCCTCGGGCTTGATGGAGCCGCTGCTCTTGGCGGCCTTGGCGTCGATGATAGACATGGTTCGTTTGGTGTGATCTGCGCCGTACGGCTCACCCCTCAAAGCGTCGACGAGCTGGGTGGCCCCGGCTGGCCCGAAGCATTTGATGTTATTCAGCATGCTAATCAGAGTGTCGGCAAAGCTCTTCTGGAGCATGGCGTCTGAGCTGTTGTTGGGGTCGCCGCGAGCCGTGAACACAAAGGCTTTCACGCTAGCGATCTCCTTTACGAGCGAGCTGCAGGTGCAGCTTGGACTAGCCATTCGGCTTGAGTACGTCGGCCACCGAGCCGCGACGTGGGTCAGCCTTCGGGCTCGTGGCGGCGCAAGCCAGCAAGCTCGTGGGCCAAGCGGTGACGGACGAGATGCTCTGGCAAGCTACATGGGTGAGCTATGTGACGCCAAGCAAAAATGCTGAACTAAAACGCGTGTAGTCGTGCAACCACACGATGCCCAAACTACGTTGCGCCATGCTTTGATGCGCACGTCCTGCAATGTCGACGACGCGACGTGGACGGGGCGAGGCGGGAGGCCACCCCATGAGATGAGCGAGGGGGGACGCGGAGCCAGAAGAGGAGGAGTGGGTGGGGTGAGGAGGACGACGACATATGCGAACTGAGACGGCACTGCAAATAACATCATCGTCGTTTTCGTGGTCATCGCCCCACCGTCGCGTCGTCGTCGTTGCCATCGTAGTGTTTCTGTTTCTGTGGCATCCTACATTGCCTTGTTACGCAATGTGGAGGGGGGTGGGGCGGGGGGGTCACCCCGCGAGATGAGCGAGAGAGGCCGCGGAGCCAGGAGAAGAGGGAGTGAGGTTGGCAAGGGGAACGACGAGTGTTTGACAGTTGTGACCTGGCCTGAATTTTTGAGCGGGGGCTGAACTAAAGTGGTTTAGAAGCGACTGGTGCATTGCATATCAGAACATAGCACAGCGTTGCATTCTGCGGTGTTGGTCGCACGCATGGCACAACATAGCCAATCGTCGGGCTAACAGATCAGCGCGAAGCCATCCCCATCTCCTTCATCCTCCATCTCATCGCCATCCCTCTTCCGCCCACCCTCCTCCGCGTCATCCTCCTCCCCAGCCTGATCATCCTCGCACTGCCTCTCGTCCCGCGTCACCCCCCTAAGTCCACGCCGCGAGATAGCGCGCCACGCACCACGACGAATGGAGGGG
>CAUYUJ010015403.1:294897-336182 GCA_963575745.1 Prorocentrum cordatum
GGAGGAGGCTTGCGCTGCGCGCGGGCGGCGACGGGGGGCGCGCCTCCGTCATGTGCTTCAGCGGCTCGCGGGCCGCGGCCCAGCGTGCTGCGTGGCGCTGTTGCCGCGCGCTGGGCAAGATGCTCTGATCGAGTGCCTACGTCGAGCCGCGACGATTCACAGCGAGTTTTCAGGGCCACATTCTCACACAACTTATTGAATTGAAATCCTCTGACGAAGCATGACCAACCGCTGACATGTGGCTCGACGCTTTATGGCAAAGCAGTGCCTGTCTATAAGCGCAGGGGTCGCATCCAGAGACCTTCAGATCGGGTGAGGGGGCGGGCGGGGGAGGCCCGATTGGGCCGACAGGGGGGCGTGCCAATCCTCCTTCTCCATCTCGCCATCCTCATTCCCCCACCTCCCCCCCCCACCCTTGTCACCCTCGCCATCCCTCCCCATGGCCCTCCTGCCCCTTGGGTATAGGCCTCCTTGGAGGCCGATGGGCGGTCGAACAGAGGCGGGGCCAGGGCTTGAACTCCACCCCCTGATCGGTCCCTGGAGGCGCCCCAACGAGCCCGACAGGCCCCCGCGACGCAGCCGCGGAGCGCGGACCTTCTGAAGGCGGTCCCGCGTTGGATTACCAAGTCCCGGTAGTCAAACGGCGACGGCCCTGCGTTTGACTACCGCGTTTCGGTAGTCAAACGCAAGTCGCCGCCGTTTGACTACCAAGTCTTGGTAGTCAAACGCTGAACCGCTATGATGGCCCTACTGCTCCCCGGGGGGCTTCCGCAGCGAACTTCCTGGCGTTCCCTTCGAACGCGGCATAGTCGGCCCCCTGGTAGCAGCTGATCAAGATCGCGCACCTCGGCATCCAGCCGCCGTGGCCGCCTTTGCCGCGTGGCGCCTCCTTCCAGCCGCCCTTCCAGCTGTCCGCGTCGCCTTTCCCGCCGCCCTTCCAGCTGTCCGCGTCGCCTCCACCGCCGCCCACGATGGAGCTGTCCGCGTCGCCTCCACCGCCGCCCATGGAGCTGCCCGCGTCGCCTCCACCGCCGCCCTTGCCAGTGGCGCTCTTGGCGCCAGAGCCGTCCGCGTCGCCCGCGCCACCGCCGTCGGGCTCCTGCAGGAGCAGCGCCTCGTACGCCGCCTGGCCGCTCATGATCTGCGCGCCGTCGGGCCCCGACGAACTCCACCACGGGAAGTGCAGCGCCGTCGTCGGAGCATCCTCGAGCTCGGCACCCGAGTTGTCGCTCCAGAAGAAGATGTTGGTCTCATACTGGCACTTCTTCCTTTCAGCAACAGTCGACCACATCTTGTCGCTGCCGTGCCAGCCGTCATCGGTGCGGCACGTGGGCGGCCTCACCGCGGACGTCCGTCTTGCGGGCGCTCTTCCACGCGTAGCCGCCACCGTGCTCGACGCCAGTGCTGACGTAGAGGCCCGAGCGCGTCTGCACGCTCCGCAAGGTGGCCTCGTCGCACGACGAGAGGAACTCGGAGTTGGCCACATCGTCCGCCATCACGACCAATGTGGCGTGCCTGAACGGGCTGAACTCCGCCTGCGCGACCTTGTCGAAGGGGTGCATATCGCACAGCGCTGCAGGCTCAGCCACGGTGAGGCGAAGCTCGGTGGGCGGCGGGCCATCGGGCTGCTGCGGGCGCTGCAGCCTGCGCTCGAGCACCAAGCCCTTGCGAACGACATCGGCCATGTCCTCCGCGATGCAGTCGCCTCCGCGGTGCGAAGGCCTCCGCGATGCAGTCGCCCTCGCGATGCAGTCGCCCTCGCGATGCCGTTGCCCTCGCGATGCAGTCGCCTACGCGATGCAGTCGCCTCCGCGATGCAGTCGCCTCCGCGACGCAGTCGCCTCGCGATGCAGTCGCCTCGCGACGCAGGCGCCGCCGCGATGCAGTCGCCGCCGCGGTGCAGCAGCTGCGCGAAGCACGGCTTCGCGCTCGCAGCCAAAACGGCTGCCATGGAGGGGGCGTTAGGAGGGAGGAGGTGCGGGGGAGGGGGCATGGAAGTCATGCGTGGGTTGGGGACCATCGGGGCCACATGTCTTGGATGTGCGGCGTTGGCCGCGTGGGGTTTCTGACGCCCGAGGCCCCAATGAGACCTAACATCGGGTGCCCGCTATGGCTCTATAGGGGCGTCGAGGGCTACCCATGTCCATGGCATGTGGCTTGCCATCATGCTTGACATGTTTGTCATGCGGTTGAACGGTACATGCTGCAGGTGGCCTGCTGTGGACGACTACATATGGAGAGGGGCGAGGCGGGGGGGGGGGGGCACCCCATGAGACGAGCGAGGGAGGACACCGAGCCAGGAGAAGGAGGAGGGAGGTGTGTGAGGAGAACGACAACATACGTACATTGAGTGCCACTGTTTGACAAATTATCATTATGAAGTTTGCTGAACGTGTCCTAGAACGCCACGGTGTAGCATATCATTGAATCGGGCCACACGCATGTCATAACAACCTTAGGTTTGAGCCGCCGTCATGACATCTCATACGTCCAGACTCATGTTCCTAGAGCGGGACTCCTTGTGGACTTTAAGGTGGGGTTTTGATTGACGTATCTACACGTTCTTGTGGGGCGAAGCCTTCCTCGCGCTGCAGTGCAGCTCGCGCTCTTGTCCATCACCTCCCCCGACCTCACGCTGGCGACGCATGGAGGGGGGGGGGGGGGGGGGGGGGGGCATGAGATGAGCGAGGGAGGACGCGGAGCCAGGAGAAGGAGGGGGGAGGTGGGTGAGGATAACGGCGGCACATGCAATCTGAAATAGCCTGATTGTTGAGAACATGTTGGGTTTGGGGTTGGGGTGGGCCTATATAGCAACATTGCTTTACACACGCCAGCGACACGCATAGCATAACATTGCATGTAGCGTAGCATATTGAGGTTGGTCCCAAATGCACGGTGCATGCGTCGCAAATCTCTTCCTCGTTCTCCCCATCCACCATTCTCCTCTTCATCCGCAACAGGATCAGCAGCACAGCGTGGTGCAACAACAAAGAACATATTCTCAACTATATGGCGCGCATCATGCTGCGGGAACTCGCATGGCACCTCAAGAATGAGCTACTGAAGTTTATGGGCGGCGGGCTGTGGTCGTTATTGTCGGCATCTTCATGGGCCGTTGTGGGCGTCGCCGCCGCCATGGGCGGCACCCGCCCCTCAGCGGCAACAGCCCACAGCAACGATCACTATCCACCGCGGCAGTCGCTGCCCACGGGCAGCCCGTTCTCAGCTGCACAGCCAGCTAGCTCGCTGAGCTTGAGCCCGAAGGCATTAACTGGGACGAGTCGTCGTCGTCGTCGTCGCCCGTGTCCTTAGCCTCCACGACTTCGGGGAGATGCGAGAGCCTCTTGAGCCGCCCGAGCACCGTCGGCTTGCACTGCACTTCGGTGCTAGCGCGCGAGACCCACAACTTGCGCACGTCCACGGAGATCATGTTCACGTGCTTGTTGGCCTCGCTCTTATTGGTGATGACGGCGACGAACCTCTCCAGCGCGTCCGCGCGCTCCCTGTGGCGGTTGCGGTCGGCCCGCATGTCAGCGAGTTTCTGTTTCAGCACCGCTGGGCTGTCCTGGCGCGCCTTGGGCGCCATGGCGTGATGGCGAGACGAAGCCAATCGGCTTGATGAGACTGCTTGCGATGGCGCGATGCACTGCTGAGCCAGGGCGGCTATACTACGATGGCGCCCCCCGCCCCCCCCCCCCCCCCCCCCCCACCCAACCCCCCCCCCCCCCCCCCCCCCCCCCCCCCCCCCCCCCCCCCCCCCCCCCCCCCCCCCCCCCCCACCACCCACCCCCCCCCCCCCCCCCCCCCCGCCCCCCCCCCCCCCCCCAGCCAAGTCCAAACAGCAGCGCGTCAATGCAGCAAGTCAGCTGGATGAGCAATGAGTGCCTGTGTATTCTTAATCTGCAACTCACGCACCCATATAGCGAAGCCCGCAGACCCCAAATCATGCGGGTGCTGTCAGCCTGTTGGCTTAGTATGTATACCTGCAACGTTGTCAGCCATGGACTGGCTCTAAGCCTACAGGCGCACTGCCGTCGGGAAGCTCACTCGGCGAAACCTCTTCGTACTGAGCATATTCGTGCTGCTCGTGGTGATCAGCCGCTAGGAACTGGATAGCATCCTCAGCGGTCTTGCACTTCTTGTAGCCGTTCGAGTCATCGTGTTTTGCAAACTTGGCAAGTGCGAAGCCGTTCCTCTTGTGGACACCCTTGGGCAAATCAGGCAAGCGCTCTCGCTTCGGCGGCTCATCGAACCCCATGTTCCTCATGACGTGAAGCACCGCAGCCAAAACATCAGGCTTGTACACAACGAAGAGGTTGTCACATGGATGAATTGGCCTAAGAACGTCAACGTGAACAACACGCCCGTTCACTACCACGTCCATGCACATCACATCAGGCTCCCGCCTCAGGTCGGCCTTCTGGGCATGGGACCTCACGATCTTCGTGTGCTTCGGTGGCGTTTTAAACCAGCTGCACGCGGGCTGGGTGTGATCCTGCTTGAGCTCGGCCGACTGCTGATCATTCCGCTGGGCTAGCAACGACTCCAGCCCCCCTGCTCATAACTACTGCCTGTTGCTCAAGTCCCGATGGGACTTCATCGTTTTTATAAGCCAAAAGGCTGTTCAAATTATATTGTGCTGGCGAGATACGGGCACATGTTTCGTCACCAACTGCAGCCATATCAGTTGGCTTGAAAATCATCCAAGCTGGTTTTATCCCATCCAGCTTGACGGTGCGGGAAAGCTCAAGCGTTGCATTCTGCATGCCGCTGGCAGCAGATGTCGATGCTATCTCGCCTGATCGCCTGAGCCAAACGGCTGACATTCGATTGCTTCGTAGAAATGCAACGCGAAGTGGATGGCGCCATGGGGCCGTGGGGCGAGACGGGATCTGATCGAGAGAGGCCACGGAGCAAGAAGAAAGCGGAGGGAAGGGGGTTGAGGCGAACGTGCATCGGCATTGTACGGCATAGCGCGTCGTCGGTCGGGGCAGTCTTTGAACTGCCATGAGCAGAGCCGCGAGGGCCTTATAAGGACCTGCGTAATCATGGCATTGCATAGCATATCGCCGATCTGGGTGACACCTGGACGGCGGATGGTGAACCCAAGAGGGCCGCTCGCATGGCATCGCATATTAGCTACAACCCGTCGCACAAGTTATGGACGTCTTCTACACCTTGCTTCTAACCTACAGTTTCGTTATCTCGGCTCTCTGTCTCTTTCTCTTTGTCTCTCTCTCTCTCTCTCTCTCTCTCGCTCTCTCTCTCTCTCTCTCTCTCTCTCTCTCTCTCTCTCCAGCTCTCTCTCTCTCTCTCTCTCGCTCTCTCTCCCTCTTTCTTTTTGTTGTTTATTTCTCTCTCTCTCTCTCTCTCTCTCTCTCTCTCTCTCTCTCTATCTATATATCTCCCCCTCTCTCATTCTCCTCCCCCTCACCAACGCGCCATCCCCCCTTCTTGCCCCCTCCCCCCTCTTGCGCGCCCTCGTTCGGTTCCGCCCTAACCGTCGCCGGGGGCACAGTGACAAATGAGAGGGGGGGGGCGCACGGGCATAAGGGAATGCACGAGGCGGACGGTTGCATGCCCAAGGGCTGTTGGTCATGAGTCAGATGAAGCACCAGAGGCGCGCTCCGCTGCTGCCGATCAGATGATGAAATGCAACGGCTCTCGCCGCATCTCGCCTATACATTCTGAAGCCCCACAATGATGGCATCGGTGGGCGCGTTGATCAAACATTTGTTTCTTCTTTTTTGTTCCTGGTGGTGCAGGTGCGGTTGCTTACAACGACTGCCTCAACTGCTTGATAAGCGCATGGCTGATTTGCACGCCCGCTCGCACGCAAAACGACGTCCGACGTCA
Source organism: Prorocentrum cordatum (assembly GCA_963575745.1). Classification (NCBI taxonomy): domain Eukaryota; class Dinophyceae; order Prorocentrales; family Prorocentraceae; genus Prorocentrum; species Prorocentrum cordatum. The sequence goes on from CAUYUJ010015403.1 coordinate 300,754, forward strand.
AAGCTTCGCGCTGGCCGACGGGGCAACAGCTCTGCCTCCACCCTCATCCTCGTCCAATATCTTCCTTAAGCACTCTGCTCTGCTCCCTCCGCCCACCATCTACTACCCCCTCTCTACGGCGCGACAGCCTATACTGGGATATAGAGCTCGAGAGAATGGAGCAAATGTGATGCAAACCACACTCCTGACTAGCATCCGTGAGTGCTGAATGTTGCTCAAGACTTCTTCTGCTTCTGGGCGCTGGCGCTCTGCTCGTGGATCGGCACCGCCTTAGCCTTTGGCTTGACGAACATATGGGGCTTTACGTTGGGCCCGATGTCGACAGTGTTGGTCATCACAGGCAACATGAAGCCACCGTGTGACACATGACTCGAAGCCATATTGGCTTGCTTCTTATCGAAGGTTGTCCCGACCCACCAGTGTGCAGCCACGAATGCGGCTTCGTGAAGCTTGGCGGCACCATTGTCGTGCGGCCTCGCCACAGGCAACACGAAGAACTCAAGCGTGGTATCGCTGTCAATTGCGTGATCGCCAAGTGAAATGCCAGACCCAGCGTTCTTCGTGCTTATGTTGTAAGTGGTACCGCTGGTACCAAAGTAAGCTGACCCTGCTTGATCGCGCTCGTGGTCCGAACCTCATCTGGCTTCCACCAGAAGGCCAGCTTATGCTTGCCCAGGTGCTTAGCATCTAGCTCGAGGAGGGCTCGGTACAACGCAGCCTTCTGCTTGTCGATGTACAGCCGCTGCGGGCGCTGCTGATCACCGTCCATCTGCCTTGGCGGCTCAACTTTCGAAACTACCCACTGCTCAAGAATATCGGCCAAGGTAATCTCAGCCGTGTGTGCCTCTCGGTCCGCGTCGCGGTTGACAGCTTCGTGGAGCTTGACGGTCTGGCCGATGCTGAAGATAGTGTAAACCTCTGGGCTGAAGGTGCAATGGCCTTCTGGACTACGAAGAGCCCGGTCGAATACCCAGCCCTCTTGGCAATCCATGTCGGGCCCTTGTGGTCGTCGAGCGTCGCCGTTCTGGCTGCAGTCGGCTTCGCTGCAGCAGAGGCGGCAACGCTCGAGACAGCATTCGCAGCCCACTCGTCGAACGTGATGGTTTGACCCTTAAGGCAGCTGAGGCTGTGCAAGAGTGCGTTGCATATGTCGCCCCACTTGTACTCTTTGCCCTCCCGACCCATCCTCTCCTTTCCCACGAGCTTCAACGCAACCCTCACGAGTAGCTGCCCTAACGGCTCCAACGCCGCATCGATGCCGCCGAGCCCCTTTGCGACGCCCATGGCTTCGTCAAGAATTCGCTCAGCAGTATCTGCTTCAGCCATCTTAGGGTTGCTGGCAAGCTTCGTGACGTCATTCTTCACCAACAAGCGCGCCACGCCGTCCTCAACCTTGTCGCCCGTGAGGTTTGCAATTGCAGCCGCCACCCGGATCAAAGGATGCAGGTTGGTCTTCGACGCGAAAACTGCGTGGGCCAGCGCTTCCCAAAAAGTTTGCCCCAGCGTAGCGTTGCAACCAAATTGCTTTGCAACAGAGTCCATGAACGAAACAAGGGGAGCGCCATCGCCACCACCGAAATTTTCGACGAAGTCAAGCAAGGTCTGGCTGTATTTTGCGCTCGGCACGTTGAGCGAAACTACGTTCTCGATGGCCATATCCTTCCAGCCCGCGAGCTCGCGCATCCCTGGGTAATTGGCACTCGCCGCCAAAGTCATGCAAGCCTCCAGCTCTCCGACCTCCGTGCCGATGTGATTCTGGGTGTTCAAAGCTTTCTGGGCTACATGGGCAAAGCCTGGGAAAAAGCTCGTCAATGATACTTGGGGCCACCTCCCGCGCGCAGCCTTTCCCAATCATGAGTTTGAATTGCGCGTTCTGACACAACTTCTGCACGTCAATCAGATCTGAATCAACCATGTGTAATGCCGTCTCAGACGTCCTGCCCTGCACCCCTGCCTGCCTGCAAAAAGCCGCGGCGGGTCCGCACCCGAATGTCACGTATCGCTCAGAGCCATCAACTGGCGCCAGTAGCCTTTGGGCTCGGTCCACCAGCGACTTACTCTTAGCAACGTGCTGCTAACGGAGGGGGGAAATTGATCCCAAGCTCGATGCACACGGCATTCGATAGCTGGCGCATGTCGGCCCCAGCTGCGTGGATCCGAGCAGCATTGCGATGCGCATTGTGCGGGCTCAACAGAAGCCCTCCCCGATTTGCACTGTGCGTGAGAAAGAATGTTGGAGGGATGCTGTCCACGCGGTACACCAAGTTGCGCTTGCGAAGGCATCCCATTAGCATGTCCATATGCTCGTTCGCCTTCACTTTTTTTGAATCCAGTATCCTTGTGAATTCACGTTTGGAAGCTTCGGTAAGTTGAGCCATGGTGCTGCGCAGGAAGCTGGAAGCTAGCAGCGGATGCTTTGAGCCGAGGAGGCTTTGCAAACAACGGATGGCAAACGCAATTGCAAGTCGAAAGTGTTTCTCGCATTTGCCTAGCTCGACGCTCATCAACTACCTAATCGCTCGCATGCCCCCACTCTTATCCACAACCTCAAAGTTAATTTTCTCAAACTGTTTTTGTGTGCGCGCGCTCTGCATGTTGATGTTGAGTCCACCGAACGATCATGCAGATCCGATGGGCGCTGTTTCCCGATATTTATTCGCCGACGGATGCATTCGGAAATGTTGTCTGGACCCCAACATGTTAGTTCCAAATTCTGTATGTTAGCGTTCATGCCCATGTGGTTTTGGAAGTGCGTTTTGCAACGGCGTAACATGTTTAAAACGTGGGGGGCTACAGGTTAAACACGAAATCTTTGTTTGTTACCACTTTTGCATAGGCCAAGCCCCAATTTGAGCGAACTTGTTTTCTTATGTTAACCTGTTCTGAGCATCTATGTTAACCTACTTTGAGCATCTATGTTAACCTAATATAAGTATGATATCGCACCTATGGAAGATACGCTACGCTAAGCCATATCCTACCTAACAACAGCTAAACCTAATGTACAGCTTATGTTGACTTACTAACGTCAAGACTGACTTTAGCTAAGTATGATACACAAGCTTTGTAGTTATAACATGATGCTGCTGATTTGCAAGAGGGATATGAGCATGCTGTAATCACCTTAGCAATTCGATGTAAAGCTCACTCTAACAAAGCCGACATTCATCTCAGTACTGGACCCTGGAGAGGCAAGCGGCTCGCCGCCGCTCGCGCGGTCGCGCACCTCTGCGTCAACTCCCCCGGCCGTTGGCGACGCGACAAGTGGGCTTTCGCGCCGACGACGCAGGCCCCGTGCGTGACCGTTCCCCCCCTTCCCCCGGCGCACGCTGGATGCGCTGGTGGGATTTGTGAGCCAAGTCGACCCTGGTCTGCTCGCCACTGGGACGCTCCGCGAGCTGGCCAAGGACTGCCCCCCTTTGAAGAAACCCATGACCTATGCAGACAGTTGGACGACGCCCTGGGAGCGCAGTGCGAACGAACGGCGGCAGCATTTCAACGCTCGCTCCCCGCCCGCCGAGTTCCACGCCTTCACGGGCCCCTCCTCGCATCCGCCTGACTGGGCTACTTCAGCATGGCCCCCCCGCGGAACGGCCAGCCCCACTCAGTCAGGCCCGGCCCGCTCTCCCCGACGGGGAGTCGCTCGGCGCTGCGCAGCCCGAGCGACGGCGGCTCCGTTGCCAAGGCACTGTCCGAGGGCATCTCTCCCCCACGTAGGGTCATCGCATCGGGGCCTCCACCCGCCGACAGCAGGGCCGCTCCGGCGGCGCGCAGCGACGCCGTCTCCGACGCCTCCGCGGCCGAGACCCACGAAGCTGAGGCGCCCCCCGGCCCCCCCCGCCGCCGCGGTAAGAGGGGGGGCCGCGGTCGCCCTGCCCCCGCCCCCCAGCTCGGGCCCACCCACCCCGCCCAAAGACGTTGCCCGCAGCCCCGCAGTGGACTCCAGTTTCTGCAGCCCCACCTCGCCGGCGGACGACCCAGGGGGAAGTCCTTCACCACGCGAGACGGGTGATAAGAGTGCGGACAGCCCCACCGACCACATGGCCCCCCCCCCTCCCCGAGCGCCCCCGCTCCGGAGCCCCGGACCGACAGCCGCGCAGGGCGAGGGCAGCCGGGGCGAGCGATGCGGCGAGCACCAGTCACGGCGGCAGCGCGGGTCCAGCCGGAGCGAGCGGGAGTTGGACTGAGTGGACGGGCTGGTCCAGCTAGGCGGCCGACGAGCGGTGGAATCGCACCCCTCGCGCGCGGACGGCCCCCTATGCAGGCGCTCGGTCGGCCCCCTGGCCACCCTTGCGCAGACGCACGGCCCGCCCCCTCGCGGGACCTGAACGACCCGCGCACAGGCCAGTACATGGCCCCGCTGGAGCGGGTCCAGCTCCCCCCCTTCCACGGCGAGGACCACGCCGATAATGTGAAACGCCTACAGAAGGAGCTCGGGGAATACTTCAGCGGGATCTGACACCATTGGGCGCGCAAACACCCCACCAGGACTGGCTGCGTCTGCGCATGCCGCATGCCCCACCAAGCAGGAACCCGCCGGGCCCTGCGAGCAGTTCCTCCAGGCGTGACATCAGCAAAGTTGCCACCCAATGGAGATGGACGAGGCTCTGCAGTCAGGTCAACTGGCCGGCTGTCCGCGACAAGTTCGCTGGCCGGGAAAAGGGTAAAGGCGGCCCAACAAATGGCAATGCCAAGGGGCAATGGGACGACGGTGCCTCTTGCCAGGCAAGTCCAGGGACTCTAGACGGGCCGCGAGCTCCCATCAGCCCTGAGCGTAGCCCTAGGCCCCCGCCCACGCGCCTCCGCCTTCTCTGGGGCCCATCTGCGACAGCGAGACCTCCCCTCCCCCAAGGCGCATTCCGGCTGCTCCGACGGAGGCGCCTGCCTTGCCGCTCTGCCGCCGCCGACGACACCGCCCAGGCATCTCGCGACTAGCCAACCTCCCACCTGCGGGCCCCCCGGCGGGCCGACCTGGCCTCGCGCCTAATGCCGCCTTGGGCGCGCCCAGCTGGGGATGCTGTCTCGCCCTTGGCCCCCAGGAGACCCTTGCTCCCGGGGCCGTCTTTGTGGCCTCTCGCCCTCCGGCGGAGTGCCGCCCCCCTCGGCCCGCCCTAGGCGCTGCCCCAGGGCCTCAGGTCCCCCTCCTCCGGCTGGAGAGACCCGCGCTGTTAGTTGCGCTACTGCAGCGGCGCACCCTGACCGCCCTGTCTGGATCAGCTATGTCCTCGCACACTTCGCTCGCAGCTGATTTACACTGCGATTGTCAGTCGCTTCCCACCGACCCCCTCCCCCAGCGCTCACTACCTACGTGCGCTGCGGTCGCTTCCCACCGACCCCCCCTCACTGCTCACGTCCACTGCGACTGTCAGTCGCCCCCTCCGGCCCCCACGCCCGGCAACGCGGCTGTCAGCCGCCGCCCCCCCCCGGCCGCGGCCACGCATCGCGGCCGCTCCGGCCGCGTGCCTAATGCCGCCCCACGAGCGCCCCGCGGGGGTGCGGGCCCTCCCCTGGTTCCCCCGCTCGCTCACTCGGGCCTATTGCGACGTTGCGCCCTCGGCGCCATGCCGGCCCCGCGGCGACCGCCCCCGCGTACGCCGCGGGGCACCTCGGCCACCTCCGTCGATCGTCTACTGCTCGAGACCACCAGGCCAGCTGGGGCTCGGTTGCCGGGGCCGCGCGCACCGCCTCCGCTTGCCCCGCTGCTCCTCGTCGCAGCCGCCGCGGACCGCGCCGCGCAGGTAACGGCGCGACTACGCCGCCGCCGGCCCCCCCCGGCGACGGCGACATTTTGGATTGTCGCAGTCGGCGCCAGCGGCACTGCTCTGGCGCGCAAGGCCGCAGGGAATCCCTCGGCCCTTCGCGCCCTGGCCCACGTCTGCGGCGAGTCCGTTGGCTCCGTGGACAGGGTCTGGAGAGGAGGCGCCCTCGAACTGCGTCGGCCTCTGACGCCCCCCCCTCCCGCCCCAGCCTCGCGCGCGAGGTCGCTGGGCCCCCCCCCGGCCCTGGGCGCCGGGCTGTAGCTTTTCCACGCGGCCACTCCTGTGCGCTCTGAGGATGGCATGCTCCCCCTTTCCATTTCGGAATGCCCCTGGGCTCTCGGGCCTGCGACTCGCCCGCGGTCGCCGCCCCCGCCCGCTCGGGAACGACGGGCGCTCGGCCCCCCCCCGCGCCGCTTCCCCGGGGTCGCCCTGTGCCCCTGGCAGGGGCGCCGCCGCTTTCAGTTCTGGGCGTGGCTTTTTTGCCGCTGATTCGCCGCCTTCCCGCTGTTGCGGCGCCCCGACGCCGCTTCTCCTGCCCCCCCGCCGCGGCGGCGCTTCCGCCGCCAGCGCGCCCCCCCTTCTTGGCGGTCCCGAACTCTTCCGTTGAGCGCCTGCGCGCCCGTTCGTCGTTCTCGCGCTCGCGGGCTCCAAGAATTGCGCCATTTTGGTGCTGCGCTTCGACCAGTGACTCCTGTGCGGAGTTTAGTCCACCGCTCGTTAGCCGCGTTTCTTGACGCCGCCTGGACCCCTGCGCTCGCGAACAAAAAATACCCCCGCCAGCCCATTCAGACCCCCTGCCCTTCAGGGCTGACGGGGGGGGGGGGGCGAAGAGGCCCAGCGAAACAAAGCGAGCAAGGGGGGTGCCTCGGAAGGCCTCTTCAGGCCACCCCTGGGCGCCGCGCGGGGGCGATGGGGAAGAGGGGGGGAGGGCTAGGGCGAGGGGGGCGCGGAGGAGGACGAGGACGAGGAGGGCGATGATTCGGATGAGGACGACGCGGACGAGGACTCATGGAACCATTATCTAGAGGTATTATTGCAGCTGCTATTTCTGCCGATGCTCCCCGGGAGTTTGGGGGGGGGGCGGCCCGCTTGGAACCTTCTCGGTGGCCCTGGAAGGCTTCCTGGGATCATCTCGGAGGCCATCGATTACAGGATCCGCTTCATGGGGCTCTCTGGGAGCGGTCTTGGGCGCTCTTGGAGGGCCATCTTGAGCTAGCTTGGGATCTGGCGTTTGGAGGTCATCTGGGGCTCTCTGACGCCTCTCGGGGGCCTCCCTAGGGGGCCTCTCGGGTGCATCTTGGGACCCTCCTGGAGCCTTCGTGGTGCTCTCTTGTGGCTCTCCTGGAAGCCCTGCAGCGCCTCTTGGGGCCATCTTCGAGACCATCGATCAAAGGAGGTCCCCCCCGCCGGGGGCCACGATCCTGATGAGGGGCGTCAAACATTCGCCATCCCAGGGGCCGAAAGAGGACCCTCCAACCGATCGCGGCCCCTGCTGTAGCCCGCAAGCCGACTCGCCCACTCCCGCCCGCCCGCCCCCCCAACGCGCGCGTGGCACCCGAGCCTTGCCTGGGCCGCAGCATATGCAGCAGTCCTCTGTGGATGGGCAGCTACTGGGGGCGAATCCGCCGCCGCCGCCGCCGCCGCCGCCGGCCCCCGCCGCCGCCGCGCCGCCCCGCCGTCGCCGCTGTCCGCCGCCGCCGCCTCCACCGCGCCGCCGCCGCCCCGCGCCGCGCGCCCGCCGCCGCTGCCGAATCGCGCCGCCGCAGCCGCCGCAGCCGCCGCCGCCCCCGCCGCCGCCGCCGCCCCCGCCGCCGCCGCCGCCCCCGCCGCCGCCGCCGCCGCCGCCGCAGCCGCAGCCGCCGCAGCTGCCGCAGCCGCTGCCCCCGCCGCAGCCGCCGCCGCCGCGAAGTGCATTCCGTTTTTCTTTGTTGATAGGGATGGTGGGGGGGGCGGCATTTGGTTCGCTGCGCATGCTCCGAATTTGGAGGCGGAGTGCGCGTTTGCATTGTTTTTTGTTTCAATGGATGGCGGGGGGGTGGGGCTCTCTCGGGTTGGCCCCCAGTCGCCTGGGGCAGGGGGTGTATTAACGGGGAACAGCGATGCCCCCCCCCCCGGTAGGGCAAGGGGGGTTTTTGGCAGAGAAGCTCGAAGGGGAGCTGGGGCAAAGGCGAGAGAAAGCGAGCGTTTGCCCGCGGCCATTTGTACTCATGCGGCCGGCCGCCAAGATATGGTTGCGCCTCGTCGCGAGGCGCGCGACTTGCCATTGAGACCGAAAGCATATTCGCTTGACATGGCCCGTCGCTCCCGCGACGATCTCCTACTTCTGGGATTATCGTTACTGCGGTGCAACAGAGTTGGATATGGGCTTCGCCTAAGGCGAAGCTGCTGTCTGGGCTTCCCCCCCATCAAACTTGGTAGCGGAGCTGGCCTACGGTGGTCAGCTCTTGCTCTACTCTTCACCGTCACTATCTGGTGGACTACTGACATGGTCGAACATCAGGGCGCAGTGGGTCTGCGGAAGACTGCATAAAAGTAGGCACACCGGCGAGGGCACTTGCAGCGCTACCTCCGTTCTCGCGGAGGACTCTTACCTGAGTCCTACCTCCCTGCGCTACTGCATTCCTGCAGGCCACCCCCCCTATTCCAATTGGAAGCTTTTTTTGAAGATGCCATGCGTGGCAACATGCGATGCGATATTGCGTCGCCCCCACCCCCGCGCAGGCTAACGGCAACAAGCCACAACTTTCAGCCGCGAATATCCGACCACAACGTACGGGGCCATTTGATAGGCATCACCATATTTGGCCTCCTGTGGGTCAGTATTGCCGCGCTGTGGGACAGATGCAGCGCCGCGGTGCAACCGGCCCCCGCTGGCGCCCCGCCGGCCAGGCGCCTTTCCGCGAATTCGTTCGAGAGGTACACGCTAGGATTATTGCTATTGTGACCACAGGCAGAATGACCCCCTCCTAACAGGCTGCTGCGCTACAGCGTGACCTGGGAGGGCTCTCGCGGACCATAGCTATGAGAGCACCCCCCGCCGTCATCACTTTTGGGGTTGGCATCGGTGGCCGCCACACTGATGGCGCCACCTACATCATGTTCCTCCCCAGCACGAAGTTTAAGAACTTAGAGGAGGAGCGCCAGGTCAACTCGGGAACGGCTCTCATCGACTTCCGAGTCCATGCGGGAGAACGGATCGACCAGGCGTTAGGGCGCTTCGAGATTGCCCGTTGCGGGGCTGAGACCGCAGGCTCCAACATCCCCAACTTCCAAATCCTAACGGTCATCTTGTTCAGCGCTCTGGGAGTGGGGGCGTCGCGCGCGCGCCAGATTCTTCAGCCACTCAACCACCGAATGCCGAGAACCCAACAACAATGATTCCCTACTGGAACGCACGAGGTCATGCGCTCACCTCGCCGAGCGAACTCCTGGCAATATTGGTGGTATCTTTAGCCGCGGCCACCGCGCCGAAACCTTCCATGCCGAGACTAATGCAGGGGCCCCTGCTACAAACGTTATCCACAACCAACAGAAGCCACCACTCGGATATCCCAACATGGCGGCCAGCCTACGGGATCGCAAGACTCCTGGGCTCGATACCAGGGGCCGTCGGCAACGGCGGCCCCTACACAAGCCACTGCACTTGTAGGCTCAGCGGGGCAACCGGCCGAGTCTGTCTTCGACTGAGGAACCGACGCCGACGCGTCATCAGATGACGAGCTGCGGCCCTGGATTATTCCGACATGACTGCGTGTCTTACGGCAGAACAACAGGCGCAATGACTACCCCTAGGATGCCAGAAACACAAACGCCGTTGGAGACGTTCTATGAGACAAAGCACACCCGTAAGGCACGACGCACTGTCCGACGGCGCTTAAAGTAAAAGGCAAGGGTCGTCGAGGCAAGGGCAACGGCAAACGACGGCGACTGCGTGGCAGAGGTATGCTGGCATTCATGGCATCTTTTACTGGGCCGCACTACGCTGAACTATTCCTGGGGGCAGGGGTAGAGGCCGTAGGCATACCTCAGAAAAGGACACGGGGCGCCGGGGGAACCCGAGAGATGCCAACGGCTAAACTATGGAACGTGGCATCTGCCATCGCACGCAACATTTCCGTCGCGTGATAGGCCCACGAGCCGCCCAGTATGGAGACGGGTGGTTCGCGCAGACGACGACGAAGACGAACGGGAAGCTGAGGGTCACCGCCTGCAGCGTCACGGTCGGAGTCACTCACGCGGGCACTCACGTTCTCGTATCATGCGGGGCAACCCGCTTCCTCTCCTCATGGCCATCCAAAAGGTGACGAAGAAGCATGTAATCCAGTTCGTGCTGAAGCAGTGGATTCTATCGTTGCTGCTCCTTGCAAGTCCGAGTCGGAATGCGCCCGCGAGACTGACAGCTCCAACAAGACGGTCACAGACATAGATGTCTCCGAACAGGTAACAGAAGACATGGATCCTACCCCAGGTTCGATAGTCCATTTACAACTGCAGACAAATAAGCTGAATAACTACCCCTGCACTGCGAAAGGTTAGCGCTGACTGGTACGATTTGAATTGCAAAACTGGGGCCAAAATCAAAACTCTGTCACTCTTCAAGCCAAACGACCCGCTTTCACAAGGGAACCTGCAGTACCATCTCCAGCGGGGACACCCGCAGAAGAACCGCCAAATGATACGAAGCCTCCTTAGAGGAGATCGGAGAAGGAGATCGATCCACCCTCAACTCCAAGTTCGCCAATGAACACCTGCAGCTGATCAACAACCGGCCGAACACGAGAAAAGGACCGGTTCGGCTGACGTTGATCCTGGAAGCAACAAGTCCCATCGATCTGCGGGGAAGACCGCATACAGACAACGCTCCAGGGGACGCGCAGCGGCCGCGGTAGCAGCAGCATTCCAAGGCGACAGCGCGCCCAAGCCGAAGGATCTTGCATCCCCGCGCGGCCCGACGCCTGGCCCTGTCCATTGGGGGCTAGGCTGGGCGCCGTCATTGGATGGTTCGTCCAAGGGAGTTTCCTCGTCGAAAGGCAGTGCGGACGTTGGGCTGTTGCAGACTACCTCGACAGCACCAGGGGCAGCTCCCATAATTGCAGCATGCCGATTCTGAGATATTCGCGAGAAAGGAAAGGCATCTGGGAGCACCAGCTCATCAGCAGCACCCGCTGCGCCTCAGTCTGCGAGGCCTCCTGCTGAGCCTGTCGATGCTCCTGCGGGGCAACCCGCTGCTACTCCTGGACTGCCCGGAGGAAGCAGGCGATACTGGGAGACATTGGGCACCGCTAGCCAGATGAAGATCAACCCAGCTTACAGGCCCTTTGTCTCTGATGGATCTGATCACTACAGAGTGGTACAATGCAACGCTGACTGCGCCGCAAGGCACGCTGACGACGGTGCTCTCGCACGCCAGCGGAAGGAACCTGCCCTCAGCTACCAATCCGAGAGGGAATACCTTAAGCAAGTTCTGCGGGATGAGCATCTCCGCTCGACGCTATACAACGAATATGACAAGCGTGAATGCTCGGAATAGCTCACTACGGCTACGCGGCATAAGCCATTCCACGACGATGGGCTCTCCGACTGGCACATCATATGTGTCACATCATATGACGAGTATGATGGCTGGGTAGAACTCTGAGATTTTCTTGAACATTGGCCGCCTGAGAGTTAAGAGCACTGGCGCAACCGCCACCTGGACGCCACCAAGAGGTGCCTGCGAGGCCGGCACTGGGTCTACCAAGCACTGGCGGTGCTCGACCTCTGCGGGATGATCGACACATCAGGTATGCAGAAAAACAGGTTCATCGGGGAACCTCGCCCGACGTACTTTCTGCGCCCTAGCAATGGACACAGCAGCCCAGGCACGAAATGCCCAGAGTTCTTATATTCACGGGGCGCAGACCTGGCCGCAACGGGAGCGCCCTGCTACTTCATTCATGGGAACAAAAAAGAAGTACAGATTCCTGACATCCTCCACGCCGGTCTGTCTTGCCGCGGTAAGGACACCCCACCCCCAAAGGCAGAGGCTGGTGGTTTATTCATGGATGCCCTTACCTACCTAGAGATGCGCGGATCCAATCCGGCCTGCGAATAGATTCCGGAGTGTCGATCATGGTGAGCCTCAAGAATTTACTCCGCGGCAGCATTTCGATTGGGCGTTCGGCCAGAGATTTTGTTCTGACGTCAGGCCACGATTGCATGATCCCGCCAAGCCACATTGTTCAGCTCACCGGCATCAGGCCTAACAGTGTCAAATACATGTACGATCGAGTTGGACATGCGTGGCTCAATCCTTTGTATATCGAGGACAACCAGCGGGGTAATCTACGTACAACTACCAATGCTCCGATGAATTGCTATGAGTGGCCCTACGATGCATCAGCATGAGAGGATGGATCCTACCGAAGACTCCCTACAATCTAAAGGTCCCTACGCCGACACCTGCGCAAGAGGTCGAACATGCCTATATCTTCATGAAGCAAGAGGCATATCAAGCAGGGACACCTGCGGGAGGCTCGGAAAGGCCATGGATTCAAGCCCAGAGTGCCGATCTAACAGGTATGACATCCAGCGGTGTCTCACCCAACGACGGATTGTATGCGAACGACCCGTGGCGCACCCAGGCGCAGCGGGTGCCTGCACCTGCAGGGCAACCTGCATCGTTCGCACCCATGAGCAGGGCTACGACTACATTTGGGACTCCACAGAGCGCCTGGAGCGCTGACAGTTCGCAGACTAGGCTCCAAGTTATCAGAATGGATCCTCAGCTCTACCAAGCCTTGCAAGCGACATCGCTATTTGCATCTCCACGTGCTCTTGCAGGGCAACCTGCCACTACCGATCATGAATCTGCCCAGAGGGCCGAGAGCCTTCTGGGGCAACCGCAGTGGATGCATAGGCAGATGCGCGAGGCAGGCCATGCAGAGTATGCGGCGGGAAGGCATCACGGATTGGCACTCAGCCTGGGAACCCGTACGTTCCGGCTAATGCTCTCTACCGGTCCCAGCTGACGCGCGGCGCTGGGCATGAGCCTGGGGCACCATGCAGGTCAGATACCTCGCTACGGTCACATGGCAGATCCCATGGACCAGGAGGTTACAGACCATGGCCGCCATGGCCCTGAGCTAGTGGGACCATCGTCCATGAGAGAGCTGCGTCCTGAGATCCTGGCCATCCATGAGGCGCAGCAGGCCAATCTCTCAATGCAGCTGGCTCGCCAACGCCGCAATCAGGAGCGACAGCTTCGCCGCGTGATGAATCGTGCGGGGGCACCCGCTGCTTCTGCATATGCGGGGCAACCCGATATGAGTTTAGCAGTCTTGGCAGCCATGGGATCATTCTCTGCGGCGCAGCAAATAACACCTTCAGTCCCACCGATTCAGTATGAGGTGGGAGAATCCACGCTTGAGCGACAGATGCGTATCAGGCCATCGGCAACGCCACCAATAATCAGTGATGGTGATTTTTCCAAATAGGCCATATGCCTGGGCAACTTCGTATACCACGATATGGTGTGGAGGCTTCAGTTTGGCCACAGATTTCATGCGCAATGCTGGGATCGAGTGGCTCACACACATGTGGACTGGCAGCTGACAGAAACGCTGGAAGGTGCCTCAAGTGAGGCACCGTGTGCCATTTGCAGGGGTGTAGGCCTCATCACAGCAGAGTTGCACTGGGCCCTGGAGATCACAATGCAGGGGGTCGACATGAAGAAATACTCAGCGGGGCAAATGAGCTCAGAGATCTCCGTGAAGAGCTGCAACGCACCACGGCAATAATGACAGGCACTGCGGTTGCTGCTGGTTTGCCGGCGACATCTGCGGGGTAATCAGTTTTATCCTCCAATGTGGGGCAGGCTCCAACAGCCGCGGCGCCTGCCGCCGATGCGCCTATGCCTTTGGTAGCCGAATCAGCAGATTCTGTCGGGGCGCCTGCCGCGGCAGCACTAGCAGGGCTGCCGGCCAATGATCAGTGGCTGAGGCGCACGGAGAGGGCCATTGAAGGGAGCTGCTCGCAATGGCTTCAAGCACCATGCGGCAGCATGCCCTATGGCCGACCGCTACGCCAGCGCAGAACCGAAAGCCCAGCGAGCGCGCGCAGCGGCATCAGTGCTATATCTGAGCGTGATATGCTGCAGACGGTGCTGATGGTCAACACGGATGGGCAGATTGCAGCGCGTGCCGCCGACGATTCTTTTGGAAACGCGCCGCTCTTTCCACAGCATCCCCGCGCGTACGACGAGTGCCCCGCTGCCTGGATCTTCCAGAAGCAGCCAATCACAGAAGTGGAGGCCAGGGGGTTCACGTCCTTGACGAGGGACCAGTGGGTGTTGGAGTCCAGGCGCCGTCAAGGTATGCGCGGCACATCACTGTCCGACGTGCCAGGTATATTGGGATAACGACATGAGTTAGCCCCCGCAGCGAACAGTGGGACCATGGTAGATGGCATGCTGACTATCCGACTGGACAGCGGTAGCAACATCAAAATCATGGGTCTGAAGACTGCACAGACATTCGAGCGATTGTCACGCTCCTACGGACACGACACCAAGAGGCTGAACCTGACGAAGAGGTCGTGCGCGTCTAGTGCGCGGCAGGGGGCCGCCATCTGTGACAAGTCAACGCATTGCAAGATTGCGTGCAAGGGCAGAGGCAACTCTGCGGGGAAACCCGCTATTGCCAGGCTGGATACATATTCAGCAAGTGTGGCAGAAGGCTCCGGTGATAACTTCCCTCCTATCTTGGGTCTAAGGAGCATGTCCAACATGCGTGCAATCCTGATCCTTGCGCAGGGACACGAGAAGATGATCATCCCGGGCTCGGAGATGTAAAGGCTCTTCCTTGGCTGGGGTGCCGATGTACTTGACCTGATGAAGACGCCCTCAGGGCACCTGGCGATCAAGGTCGACGAGTATGGGGTCGCAACGGAGGCTAGTGGCTCAACGGCGTTTACTGTCACATCCAATCCTCAATGCGAGGGCATGCCCATGCTCGTCAAGGAGGTATCCGACGAAGAGACGATTGCAGGGCAGCCTGCCTCGAGCTGCGCGGGGGCACTCGCTACTAACGACGCCCGCGCCTACACGATGTCCCAGGACACAGGGGGCATCCGTTTCTCCATCAATGAGGAGACGCGTCCCTACGCGAGCCAGTCTGTGGTGAACTGCGCCCTCAACACCTGGCATCGTAGAAACACGACGTATGGGAATGCCCCTGCGCCTGCCGATCAGGACTTCGCGTTGAGCAACTTGCAGGCGAAGGTCTATCAGGTCATCTGCGAGGAGGGCAGCAAGTGGGCGCCGCCCGACAACGCTGCAGGGGCACCTGCTGGAGCGAATGCAGGGACGCCTGCTGGGGTGAGCGACGCTGCCGAGAAGTTTGATATCTTCACGTCGAGCAGTGGCTCAGCGGCGCATGGCACAGGCGTTTGGACGCCCCCCATCGCTTGGCAATGAGTGACGGGGGCAGGCGCGTGCCACGGCCGCTCGTTCTTGCCCAGACAGGCCGAATGCTGAGGTTCTGTCGTCAGGCGCGGAGACACCTGCATACTTTTCCCAGGCGCCAGCTGCGCGCGCCAGGGGCAGCGGCGGACCCGGCTTTGTGGCCGCCGCAGCAAACGAACGCCCATCACATCATTAACTTTCTCGTGCCCTTGTTACCGAGGATATACGAACAGCTTGCGCTGAACTCCGAGCTCGAGGATACATGTGTGATCGCATCACTCACGCAGAGGTTACGACCTCTACTGGTACACAGTACTTGGGTGGATTACTGTCAGGGGATCACCGACTACTTCGGGTGGCAGCGCCCGCTGGCTGGCATGATCGATTACTTGGAAAGCGGGCGGGGCCACGCCGTCAGCGTATCCAAAACCTTCTGGCTAAAGCTCGGGCTCTACGTATGTCGATCGTACTTGTGGGACCTCCAGGTTTCTTCTGGAAACAAGGTCCCATACGAGATACCATTGAGGATTTCGGCTTGCAGGTCATACATATGCGACGCTGCCACTTCGGATTGAACTTTTGCAGTTCAAGTAGTTTACCCTGCCAATCCCATCTGCAGGCGGCGACCACCTACGCGCGCATCCCGACCACTTTGCGGAGATGCACATGCCAATTGCAGGGAAACCCGGACCGCGCGCTGAGCATGAGTGAGACCGGCATGGCCAAGGCGTCCCGAAGGCGGAATGGCTAAACAAAATACTTGCTATCATGACTGCAAGGCTAATCGAACAAATAGATTCACAAACCAACGACACATCATACAAGTGCTGTGCACCTCAGTGTCCACACGAGGGTGGACAAGGGAGCTCGAACTTACGTTCAGTCTCCCACGAATGGCCCTGAATGGGGCCATGTCGTAAGACGGGTGACAATGAATCTTGACGACAATACTGTTATACAAGACAAGATCAACCAAGCGGGCACAACTACTATGCACCTTTATCGAACGGTTTGACGAATATTCCTATTCGATTTATTGGGAGCCTCTGGCGCCAGTCCTCATCGGACACGAGGGCCAGCGACCGCGCCCAAGGCGGGTTGCGATCGTCGATGACGATCGTCTTTCCCCCCCTCCATTGAGCGCGGCCGCGCGCCCCCCCTATTCCCGAATTTCTGACACTTTCTTCGGCCGGCGCAGAACGACAGACAGCTGCGCCAACGGATGCCCGAATCAAGCAAAAAGAAAACAGAAAGGTCATACGTTACGCTGCCGAGGAACCCCACATGCTTATATCATGGCTGGAGTGATGATAGCCTACTTCTCCTCCTCCTCCTCTTTCTCCTTTCTCCCCCTCGCCATTGATATACTAACCAGGATGCCCCGATTTGGCATCGAGGTCTCCGATGCGCTGCGGCAGCCATCAAGCAAGCGAACCGACTGGCTGTTTTGCAAGCCCGCTTGGCCGACAACATTCCTATGCCGCCTCGGCGACCCAGCGCTGCAGCGCGCAGCGCGCCCATCGACAGCGCGCCACGCCTGCGCGACACGCTGAAAACCCCGAGGCGTTACCAAATCGCGCTGGGAGTTCGGCCCATGACGACCCAAAATGTTGAGGCGCCAAGACGACGCGGCAAGGAAGAAAACCATAACCACACGAAACATGCTCGGATAGCGGCCGCGCTCAGCGGCCACCCCTGCGCACCCCCTTCTGGTGTCGAGAAAGTGCCGCGCCTGCTAGGCCCTGCGACATGGGCGCGTATAGAGATACCACCCCCTGCACACCCTCTCTGGTGTCGAGAAAGTGCCGCGCCTGCTAGGCCCTGCGAAGTGGGCGCGTATAGAGAGACCACCCCCTGCGCACCCCCTCTGGTGTCGAGAAAGTGCCACGCCTGCTAGGCCCAGCTTGCGTCACTAAGTCAGACGCTAAGTTCAAGCAGGCGATGCGCCACTCCAGCGCAGAGACCCCGGCGGCGCGGCGCGGAAGCCCAAACGCGTCGTGCGTTCAATTTGAGCCAGAATGTCTACAGTCCTGCTGTGGAGGAAATGTTGCCGCGGCCGCGTTCTGCGCCATGGCCCGCACAGACGCCGCGTTCGAGGACCACCACCTGCGCACCCCCTGCGGTGTCGAGGATATGCCGCGCCTGCCATGCCCAGCGCCATGGTCCACATAAACGACCCGCTCGGGGACCATTCCCTGCGCACCCCCGGCTGTGTCGAATATGCCGCGCCTGCCATGCCCTGCGCCATGGCCCGCATAAACGCACCGCTCGGGGACCACCTGCTGCGCACCCCCTACGGGGTGAGGAAAGAGCCACACCTGCCACGCCCTGCGCCATAGCCCGCACAGACGGCGTCGACGCCGCGCTCGGAGACCACCCCCTGCGCACCCCCCACCGAGGTCGAGAAAGTGCAACACCTGCCACGCCCTGCGCCATGGCCCGCATAGACGCCGCGCTCGGAGACCACCCCCTGCGCACCCCCATACGAGATCGAGAAAGTGCCACACCTGCCACGCCCTGCGCCATGGCCCGCATAGACGCCGCGCTCGGAGACCACCCCCTGCGCACCCTCAACGAGGTCGAGAAAGTGCAACTCCTGCCACGCCCTGCGCCATGGCCCGCATAGACGCCGCGCTCGGAGACCACCCCCTGCGCACCCCCTACGGGGTGAGGAAAGTGCCACACAAGCCACACCCTGCGCCATGGCCCGCATAGACGCCGCGCTCGGAGACCAACGCCTGCGCACCCCCATACGAGGTCGGGAAAGTGCCACACATGCCACGCCCTGCGCCATGGCCCGCATAGACGCCGCGCTCGGAGACCACCCCCTGCGCACCCCCTACGAGGTCGAGAAAGTGCCACACCTGCCACGCCCGGCGCCATGGCCCGCATGGACGCCGCGCTCAGAGACCCCCCCCTGCGCACCCCCTACGGGGTGAGGAAAGTGCAACACCTGCCGCGCCCTGCGCCATGGCCCGCACAGACGCCGCGCTCGGAGACCACCCCATGCGCACCCCTTACGGGGTGAAAGTGCCACACCTGCCACGCCCTGCGCCATGGTCCGCATAGACGCCGCGTTCGGAGACCACCCCCAGCGCACCCCCTACGAGATCGAGAACGTGCCACACCTGCCACGCCCTGCGCCATGGCCCGATTAGACGCCGCGTGTGGGTGAGGAGAGGAGAACAGGGAAGAGGGGAAGAGGGAGGTGAGTAGTGAGTGAGCGTCGCGGGTGGGGCGCGGCAGGGAAGAAAACCAGAACCCCACGAAACACGTGGGGAAGGAAACCAGAACCCCACGCAGCATGTGCGGAACATGGGCGAGGGCGGAAGGAAGAGGAGGGGGAGGAGGAGGAGGAGGTGAGACGCGGGTGCGGCGCGGGTTGGAAGAGAGCAATAACCCCACTAAGCATGTGGGGAAGAAGCCGGCATCGACCCGCGCAAAATACCCAAAGTAGCCGAAGACGGCAACGACGATTGCGGTGAAGACTTGGAGGGCCTCGGGCGCGGAGCTCGCTACACCGACGTTCCCCTCGACGCCGACACCGATAGCGACGACGATGTGGAAACCTTCATTGCGTCACCAGCAGGGCTACCTGCGGATGCACATGCCGGTGTGTTCTCCATAATCCCAATTTTATTCTACGGACGACATAACAAGGTAGACATGCTGGAACTATGTGGAGGCTGTGGGGGAATTTCACAGTTAGCTTGCAGTCGAGGTCTATCCTCAGGAGGTAACCTCGACAAACGATCATATGTTGACCTTGGAAACAAGGATGCACAGGACGCAGTGATGCATTACCTGGATGTGTCTTTCGTCGGTGTTGTTATAATTCAACCCAAATTACAGAACAAGTGGACGACCATCTAAATTCAACTCTACAGCCAACTGATACGTGGCATGAAGACCATAATGGAGACCTTATATCAAGTGTTGTGGAAGAGCTGCCGCGCGGCAAAACGACCTCCGACGGTTTTTGCTTACGAGTCCAACCGTCGGGTACTTGGGCAGGCGAAGTACTACCATGTACCACATTGGCGAACATCAAGGGCCTTTGCAACGTTAATGTGGACCAATGCATTACGGGCCTCCGTGACTCTCATGGGGTATTAATTCGCAAACCTATTGAGATAATGGCGGGTCACGGTCTCCGAATTGCACTCTTGGAAAGGAAACGATGCGCGGGCCATCGTCAACGTGCTTCGGTTTGTGATGACCAGGGCTGCGCAATGCACTCGGGAGATGGAAGTCTCTCTATTCGTCGACGCAGTTCAAATTGCACACGATATGCTCCTAGCGAATCGTGATCCTTTCCGCGATATTCCCCTCTCTTCTTTCGTTCTCGTTACCAACATAGGAGGATCCGACTTGGATGATCCAGCGATCCTTCGGCGCCCCGATGGTTCGATCAACAGGCCGCCCTCAGGAGGATGGGGATGTCCTGCATGCGCGGACAAAACGCGCGCTCCCCCTTCACATGACAGGGACCCCAAACACTTTAGGTGGTGCGACTTGTATAGTCTGATTGGTTGTAGACTGCAGGTTAAGTGGGAGGGGGTGTGGGCTCAGGTAGCCATTTTGGGTCCGTAGCGTTCGGCTCTGGCCGACGCGCGGGTGTTCCGGGGGGCCGCGGGGCGGCCGCAACCACAGCCGTAGCGCGTCTGCGGTGCCATGGCTGTGGGCTTCCTGGGAGCGCACCTGATGATCTTGGTTATGGGCGGTGCTTTCACGGTCCAGGGGGCGCTTAGCTGGCTGCCGTTCGGGCGCGGGGGAAATGAGGTCCCAGCGCCGACGCCGCCAGCCCTGCCCGGGCCGACAGCGCTGCCGACAGGCGGTGGGGGGCAAGGCAAGGGGCGAGGACCGCCCGCCAAGCCCGCGCCTGCAGGGGGAAAGGGGCGAGGGCCGCAGGCCAAGCCCCCGGGGGCGCCGGGCGCCCCCGCGCCGCCGCGGTCAGGGTCGACTACAACGACCACGCCCGCGGGCATCGGGCGCGCAGGCAAGGGCGAGCCCACGGGCAGCCCAGCTACGCCGGCATGCGGAGGGAACGACGAGCCCACGGGCGCGCCTGGGCAGCCGTCCGCCCCGGGAAATCGGACGGGCGATGGCGAGCCTGACCAGCCGCGCGGGCTGGACGGGCATTGTGGGTGGACCCGGAGGTCCTCCGCGCCTGCGGATAACACTTCAAGTCTTGCACAGGCATGGAGTCTTATGATGTTGGACTTCGGCCGCTGGCTGCTTACGCAGCCATTGGCTGCTTCTATAGGACTTGAAGTCCTATGCGCAAAGCTTGCGCACCGCTCCAGCGATACATGATACATTATACAGACTATATACAATAGTACGATAGTGAGTAAATAGTATAAGAGTATGTATATAGTACGAATAGTATATATATAAATATAGTATGTATATTATGTGTAATGTATGGAATATGTATATATATATAATAATAATAAAGGTATAGCATCTATCTAGTCTATGTAATACATATTGTATATAATCTGCATATTACCTATTATACTGTGTATATAGTGCACATGTATTGTACAAATAGTGTACACTATATATATTTTACATATATAGTGTATGTACAAATATTTTACATATAAAATATATACATACACATGCACTACACACACTTATGTAGTGTGTGTAGTGCATGTGTATTACGGGGCATGTATCATTTTTGGTAAAAAAAAAAACAAACAATAAATATGTAGCATATACAACATGTGTACAGCATAGTTAAAATTATATATAGTAAATATAGTAAGAGTTAGTGATGTTGTACGTTATGCGTTCTCACATATGCATGGTGCTATGCCATGCCAGTGCAATGCTATGCGGCGCGACTCTGCCATGCTACGCCGCGCTATGTCATGCCTTTCGCTTCGCTCGCTTTTAGCTGATTTTCAGTTCTTCTGGCTACCTTGGGACCCCCGCCCCTCAAGGCAGGTCTCGGCTTGGGTCGCCCTTCCTCCCCTTGAGGTCCCATGGAGTCCCTGCGCGCGCGTGCGTCTCGGGTCTGGGGCTTTCGGTTGGGAGTTTGGGGGCCGTGGCGGGTCTGCCGTCTGGGGATCGGGGGTGCCGTGTCGGGCCCCTCATGGGGCCTGGGGTGGTCTGCGGACCCTTCCTGGGGCCTGGGGTGGACCCTCTCGGGCCTTGGGGCGCGCGCGCGCGCGTGCTCGCGCCCGTGCGCGCGTGCCATCCGCGCCCGTGCTGGAGCCGCAGCTCGGCTGGAGCGTGGCCGCGGCGCCCTCGGCCGCCGCGGCGCTGGCCGCGTTGCCGGCCTGCGGGCATGGCGTCGTCGCGAGCGGCGTCGGGCAGCAGCGAGAGGGCGGCGACAAGAGAGAGCTGCAGGATATTTTTTTTGTCGGGGCAAGGGTTGTGGAGGGCAGGGAGGATAGGAGGCATGGGATGAAAGGGCTAGGAGTGATCGGATGGAAGGGCAGGAGGGATGGGATGGCAAGGGCGCGGTGTAGCAGAGGGCCTCGCGAGGAACAACGGCCTCGAACTTCGAGGATCGAGGCATTGTGGCCATCGGGTGCCCCCCTCGCCACGGCTGGGCGCAGCTCGAAAAACTTATGCATTCCCCGCCCTCTCTTCTTCGACGCCACCCATTAGCGGCCATTGCAGTGGCAGCACGCTCGCCTCGAACCTGACAGGATGGGGTTGGTCAAAATCCGCTCCTAGCGACCCCGTGGCGCTGGAGGCGGCGATCATCCCGAGCGTGAACAAAGAGCACTTCCTGACCTACGGAATTGCGCCTGGCAAAGACCAGTTCGCGGCCAGGTGCAAGGAGGAGGTCGCCCACCACTTCCAGGCGTCGGTCGTCGTCGCCGCCGCCGCTGTCGTCGTCGAGTTTGAACTTTGAGATTCGATCGGGTTTCGAAGGTTTTTTTTGTTTTGGCCTCCTGAGGGCGCTCTCGTGGCCACGGCTGGATCCACCGTGATATTCTGGTCAGTCATGGTTACGCTGACGACGTTGACGATAGCGATGATGAGGACGACGACGATGATGCTGGTAGTGGTGGTGGTAGTGATGATGCCGTTGGCAGCGGTGACGACGATGGCGACGACGATGACGATGGTGGCGGTCGTCATTGCGACGGCGGCGATGCTGGCGCGCCCCCCCCCTCCCGCCCGTTGCGAGATGCTCGGCCGCCTCGAGAAGATTGCCCCCAACATGTCCATCAGCGAGCAGGCTGCTACGCTGGCGTTCACATCGATCGTGAAGAAGAAGGCTTCAGCATGGGGCGGGATGAATGAGGCAGCCCAGCAGTCATGGGCAACGAGCAACAGTGCGAGGTGGGCGGGGAGAACTCTTCCATTCGCATCCTGATTCCCCGCCCCCCCTCCCGGCGGGCCCGCGGCGCCTGTGAGCACGTAGCCCTCCGTCCTCCTGGGGATTCGGGCGGCCAGGGCGGACACGGAGGAGGTTGAGGGGGTCGGGAGTGGAGGAGCGGATCGGATGGAGGGAGGAGGTTAGAGGAGGTTACGGAGGTCTGGAGTGGAACGGAGGAGGTTGAGGATGTCTGGAGCGGAACGGGGCGAGAGAGAGAGAGAGAGAAAGAGAGAGAGAGAGAGAGAAACAAAAAAAATACGGCCCAGGCTCCGCCCCATGTGCCGGCACGTCTACGACGCGCACCGCAAAGAGAAAATCGGCGACAAGGTTCCTGCCTGGATGACTGAGTTGAGAGAGAAACAGAAAGCGATCGGCATGGAGGTGGGCCCCAGGAGAGAGCGCGATGACAGCAGAGGTGATAAAGCCAGAAAAGACCACAGAACAGGCGAACACCATAGAGATGAAAAAGACTCGAGGAAAGAGAGTGGAGAGAAAGCTAGGAGGTCGCCCGCGTCAGATGATGATTCGAGCCGTAGGTCCAGCCGAAAGCGGAGGCGGAAGATAACCAAATCCAGAGAAGAGACACCACGTAGGCCCGTCGAGCTGGACTTCGACATCGGTTACAACCCTGATGACAAAGTTGCCACCAAAACATACCGAACGTCTGGTAGACAGTCTGGCAAGATCGTGACCACCCACGACATATTCAGAAAAGATCACCGTGCATGGATGTTCTGCAAGTTTGCGGGCAGTGATACAGAGCACGAGATTCCCACTCTCACGGTGCACTCGTGGGAAAATCAAGGTGGCCAGCGGACCTCTGGGACCTCTGGTGCTGGCAAGGCCGCGGCGGGGGCTGGCACGTACTGGACGGGCGAGCTCGACGGCAAAATTGCGCGGGTGATGTATAAGAAGCTCTCCACCGAGGCCGACAAGTCAATCACATATGGATTGGTCATCAAAGAGGGTACGAGTGCTGGTGGCCAGAAGCTTCAGATCACTTACAAGTCCTGCAGCAACGACGTAGAGTTCGCAAAGCAACTAATGATAAAGCTAGCAAAGCAGTACGTGAATAAAGAGCTGGCTCACAGGCAGCTGATGGCAGAGCGCGATAAGGGGGTCGAGGCGTACTTGAAAAAGGTGGGAAAGGCCGCGGCCGCCTTACGGAGACCAGCAAAAGCAGATGACGGCGAGAAAGATGGCGACGAAAGCGCGGCCCCAGGAGAGAATAAAGATGATGATGAGGAGGAGGAGGGAGGTGAAGAGGAGGAAGATGGCGAAAGGGACGAGGAGGAGGAGGAGGAGGAGCAGGAGGGGCCTGAAGTGGCCAAGAAGCCCGCCGCCAGCGCGGGGAACGAAGATGAGGAGGAAGATGAGGACGAGGAGGAGGAGGGGCCCGCAGTGGCAAAGAGGCCCGCCGCCAAGCCTAAAGCGAAGGCTCCGATGAAAAGGCCCGCCGTGCTCCACAGGCCCGCAGCGGCGAAGAAGCCAGCTGGCAGGCAGGAGCCCGACGACGAGGAAGAGGGGGGGGAGGAGGAGGAGGAAGAGGCAGAGGAAGACGAAGAGGAGGCTGAAGAGGAGGAGGAGGAGGAAGAGGAGGAAAACGAGGAGTCAGAGGAAGAAGATGGAGATGAGGAGCAGGCAAAGAAGAAGAAAAAGGTGCCAGAGCAGATCCCCCCACCGAGCGGGCAGTCCTTGTACATGAGTCTGCTGAGGAAGAGCAGCGCGCAGGGGTGCGCCTGAGTGGCGGGGCCGCGCGCGGGGGGGCCGAGCGCGGAGCGAAGTGGCGCGGAGGTGAAATGCACTTCCGCTCGATCCCTGGTGGCTCCATTTTGAAAACGGCCCCGCTCCGCGCAAGCTTCGAAGCAGCAGGGTCAGAAATGGCAAGGAAGTCCCCCATCGTCGCCCTTCCTTCCCCGTTTCCTCTCCGCCCCTCCTCCCCCTCGCTCATATCCCTCTTCCTGCCTCTCCTGTTCGCCCCTTCCATCAACTCCCATCGCCTTGCCGGCATCTGCCCCGTCGTGTCCCGTCGTGGCCCGTGCCGGCCCCATCTGTGGCCCACCCTGCCCTATCCCGCCCCGCCTCCAAACCGCATAGCCGTGCAACGTCGAGCAATCTTCTCGGTGACAGCGGCCCCTGAGGGAACAGGTGCAGCGGAGCGATGTCGCGGCAGCCCTCGGTCACCTCGACCATTCCCGAGGGGCGAAGGTCGCGCTCCCCGAGCCCGCGTGGCGGTGGGGGCGAGGGGGCGGCTTTGCGCTCCCCGAGCCCGCGTGGTGGTCGGAGCGAGGGGGCGGCTTTGCGCTCCCCGAGCCCGCGTGGTGGTCGGCGCGAGGGGGGGGGCTCCGCGCTCCCCGAGCCCGCGGGGCGGTCGGAGCAAGGGGCGAGGGGCTTCACGCTCCCCGAGCCCGCGTGGCAGTCGGGGCCGCTCCAACCCACGGAGCCCCCGCGTCAGGAGTCGGAGCCCGCTCCGCCTTCCAGGCCCTTCGCAGCCCCTCCCTGATGGCATCGAATCGGACCCTGCTGCGACCATGAAGGCACGCATGTCCCCAGCCGCTATCACCGTGGGCTCCGACAGCGCGCCGTCTGAGGGTGACCACGTGGGCCCAGGACTCGCTTCCATGGGGCATGGCCGAATGAGGAGGGAGGGAGGGGGTCGGACAAGGGAAATGAGGGGCCTTGGAAGGAGGGGTAAGGGGGGCGGGGGATCAGGGTGGAGAGCGACGCAAGCAAGCAAGCAACTGTGGTACCTGGGATTCGTCGTCGTCGTCGCGCCCGTCGTCGCCGTCGCCTTCGGAGCAAACGTCCACAGGAGGATTCGACATGTCCAAGCTCACCCCCGCGATGCGCGAGGAGTTTGGCGAGACACTGGAGGCCATCCGCAGGGTCGACGAGAAGGAGGCGCAGGATCAGCGTGACGAGGCCTCCTCATCGTCCGCTTGACCTACCTCCTCCTCCTCCTCCTCCTCCTCCTCCTTGTCCGTCCTCCTCGTCGTCGTCGTCCTCCTCCTCTGAATTCTCCTCGACCCCTCGCCCTCATCTGCCTCTCGCGCTGCCAGGCGGAGCGGCTGGGCAAGGTCCTGGACAGCCAGGAGCAGGCGGCGGCGTCGGGGTCCGAGAAGCACCAGGCCTCAGGGGAAGGGGAAGGGGGGGGAGAGGGAGGGGGGAATGGGGGAAGGGAGAGGGGGAGGGGAAGGAGTGGAGGGGGGTGGGCAGGGCTAGAAGGGTTGCTCGTCCCCTGCTCCTCGGCCCCGTTCCCTTTACTTGAGATCCCGCGACCCCCAGTTTGCTGCCCCTGCTGGCCGAACCTCCCTGGGCGTTCTGGAGACCTTGGCCATGCTCGATCAGCCAAGACGCAATGCAGCGGAGGCAGTATCGGCAAGTAGAGGATGAGGAGCGGGAGGAGGATGGGCGTAAGATGGAGGAGGAGGAGGACTGAGGATAGGAGGGGAGGAGGGGGAGGGCCCCCCCCCCGCCCGCCTCCATGCGAGGCGGACGCGGACGCCAGCATCGAGATGGGCAGCCCGCCGCGGCGGAGGAGCCGCAGCCGCCGCAGGCGGCGCGAGGGCCGCCGTGGACATGACCGTGACGAGCGTGCTGGCGACCACAGCCGTGACCGTGACCAGCGCGCTGGCGACCACAGCCGCGGTGGTGACCGTGACGAGCGTGCTGGCGACCACGGCCGTGACCGTGACCAGCGTGCTGGCGACCACAGCCGCGGTGGTGGCCGTGACGAGCGTGCTGGCAACCGTGACAAGCGTGGTCGTGACGAGCGTGCTGCTGACAATAGCCGTGGACGTGACGGGCGCGCTGGTGACCGTGAGGGGCGCGCTGATAGTGGCGCCCGCGGCGACGTGCTCGGCTTGCTGGCGCAGTTGAAGAGCAAGTCGTCGGGCGACGGCGATGGCGAGGTGAGCGTGACGAAGAGCGACATCGCGGCGCTGCTGGCCTTCGTGAGCAAGCAGCAGGAGCAGGGGCCGCGGGTGGCTGCCGGCAAGAGGAGCGAGTCGCACTCTGCCTCCAGGCGCTTGGCATCAGTGCTCTCAAGGCCAAGCAGGTCTAGCACGCCGAGGTCCGTCGTCGATCCCACGCCGAAGCCCCGGGGGCGCAGGAGCATCGCGGGTGGGCGGCGAGGAGGAGGAGGAGGAGGATGCGGAGGATTGGGGGGGAAGAGGAGGAGGAATAAACGCAGAGAGAGGATGAAGAAGAGGAGGAGGAGGAGGAGGAGGAGGAGGAGGAGGGGGAGGAGGGCCGATTAGGGCCCATGAGGCCAGCAAAAAACTTACACGTGGCCGCGAGAGGAGTGCCCCCCCCCCCGCGCCCCCCCCAACAGGAGCTCCTCGACCCCGCCGAAGGTCTCGAGGTCGGGCCAGGCCGTCACTGAGCAGGAGGTCGCGCAGATCGCCGCGTCGCTGAAGCAGAAGGCCGTGGGCATCGAGTCCGCCAAGGCGGGCTTCTGCACGGGCAATGGCGAGCACGCCCCGCGCATGGCGGGCAGGGAAGCGAGGCCGCTGCCCACCGCGCTCGCGGAGTCCAAGCCAGGCGAGCGCAACAAGGCGGGGGAGAAGGCGATCTTCTTGGCGTGGGAGTCGGGCTCGCGCTGCTTCAAGCAGCGCGACGTCATCGGGTGCCGCTTCCGTCGGGAGTTGGACACCAACGACCTTCTCAGGAAGCGCTGGGAGAAGGCGCAGGACGAGGAGAAGTTCAAGGAGGAGTGGATGAAGGATCAGTACGAGGCCATTGCTTCGGGTCATACGCCTCCCTCTGCTCTCACTCCCCCCCGCCCCTGCCGGCAGGCTCCGTCGACACCCCATCGACGCGCCGTCGATGCCGATGCAGTGAAATCGCAGCATTAAATATGTTTTACGACGCATGGCCTCGATGCGCCGTCGACCCCCCCCCCCCCCCCCAGCACTGATCTCAAACTCGAGCGCCCAAACTAGCGAAGATGAGAAATGAGGAGGGAGGGAGGAAGAGCGCGGGGGAGCTTGGGAGGGAGGGAAGGACAGGGGATACGGAGGGAGGGAGGGATAGGGGGAGGTTGGGAGGGAGGGAGGTTGGGAGGGATGGGGGGAGGGAGGGAGGGAGGGGGAGAGAGAGAGAGAGAGAGAGAGAGAGAGAGAGAGAGAGAGAGAGAGAGAGAGAGAGAGAGAGAGAGAGAGAGAGAGAGAGAGAACAGAGAGAGAGAGAGAGAGGGAGAGAGAGAGAGAGAAGAGAGAGAGAGAGAGAGAAGAGAGAGAGAGAGAGAGAGAGAGAGAGAGAGACGCCCCTGCAGGGGATCTGCAAGCGCTACAAGGTCCACACGCAGGAGCAAGAGGAAGCGTGGATCAAAGAGGGCGTCTACGTGAGCTTCCTCCGCATGACGTACGAGGAGGGGGGCCCGCAGGGATGGGCAGATGCCGAAACGGTGGACACATGCAAGATAATATGTGATCAGTGCCTCGACATGGGGTTTCCATTCATCGCCCTCGACCAGGCCAAAAAAGTGAAGTTCATGTACTTCAGAATCTCGTACAGGGAAGCATTTACCGAGCGCTGGACAAAGACGCGCAACCAGGGCCAGCTGAAGGACGAGCCGACGACGCCGCTGCAGGACCCCAAGGACACGCCGAAGGATCTGAAGGACAAGCCGAAGCCCAAGGAGAAGAAAGCGGATATGGTGGCGTTTGCGAAAGCAAAAAAGACCATGGCGGGCGCTCAGGCCGCCTTGGCGGCAGCACGGTCCATCGAGAGCGCCATGGCAGACCCTGACAATGCGGAGTGGGAATGGGCGAGCGACAAGACCAAGCAGAAGTTCACGAACATTATCAGCGCCCTCGGCGAGAAGATTCAGAGCATCAAGCTGGCCAAGCTCCTCGAGGCAAGCTACACCTACGACCAGGTGGCCTCGGGGCTCACCGAAGCCGCTTGTCACTACCATCTAAACCTCCTCCTCCTCCTCCTCCACTTCCTCCTCTCCCCCCGCCTCTTCCTGCAACCCTAGGCCCTCCCACCTCCTGCCGGCCTCTCGCCCCAGCCGCCCCCCTCCCCAGATCAGCAGCCGCCTGAGCGACGCGCAGATCATCGTCCAGAGCACCCAGGTCGACGGCCTCCAGGATCGGCCTGCCGGCAGCATCTGTGGATGATATGGGGGTGGCGGGGGAGGGCGAGGCGGAGGGAGGAGGGAGGAGGAAGCAGACGAAATGCAACACAGCAAAAGGAGGAGAGAGAAAGGGGGTGAGGATGAGGATGTGGATGAGGATGAGGATGAGGAGTAGGTTTTTTTAATTGCCAGGAGGCCCATACGTGGGCTCCAAGATGAGGAGGACGAGGATGAGGATGAGGATGAGGATGAGGATGAGGATGATGATGATGAGGAGGAGGAGGAGGAGGAGGAGGAGGAGTGCCTCCCCCCCCCGCGCTCTTCAGACATCCATCGACGATCTGGTCAGCGAGACGAAGGCCCAGCTGGAGACGAGCGAGAGGCAAACAGGGCGCTCGACGGGCAAGACCGCGAAGCGGGATGGGGAGAAGGGCATTGGCACCAAGGGCAAGCGCACGAAGGGCACGGGCTCCGTGTGCGCGGGGGAGGGGCCGCGCAAGAAGAAGCGCAAAGGGCGGAAGTAGTTCGTGCGTGCACGAGCGCGTTTTCAGTTTGAAGGGGCGCGCGCACGTGTGCAGCATCGGCGCACTGCCATAATACGCTCGTGGGGGTGATGAGGGGGATAGGATAGGATATGGGGAGATGGGGGGGGGGGGGGGGGATGGCCTGCTGGCAGGGTGCTAGCAGCCACGCCAGTGTATTTGTGGCGGCCCTGGGAGCACCGTGCCCGCTTTCAACGCTCCAGGGATCAGAGTGCAGCCCCTGCCGCAGGATCCAGCAGCAACTAGCATCGCTGGGGATAGCGACGCCGAGAGTACAAGCCATCCGAGATTCGTGCTTGCTCTCCCTTCCCTGAAAAAATCAATGCCGAGTCAGATCTGCACGCGTCGAGTCAGCGCACGCGGCGTTTTTCTAGGGTTCCTGGGGGGCCTCCGTAACGACACCCTAACGACACACCCTATCGCCACCTATCGCCACCAGCGTATATATATATATATATATATATATATAGAAAACACGAAGTTCCATCGACACGCCATCGACACATATCGACACACCCCAAACCACTTCGGCTCGGGCTTGGCTAACAGGTCGACGGAGGCGCTGCCGAGGGGGGAAACGTGAGGGCAGTGGCGCACTTCGCCCCCAATTTGGCCCAGAATGTTTGTCGCGCGGTTGGACTCGGCTCGATTCGCAGGCCATGGAGGCGATTCTCACAAGCTGGCGCGCGCTCCCCCCCCTGTCTGCAATCATCCTTGACCCGCCCTCTGCTTCGGCGAGCCTCGGCGGCCACCGTCGTGGTCGCAGTACCTCGGGGGCGGGCGCCAGAGGGGCGCGGCGACGATCGGGCTCGCAAAGGGCGGCAGGGGCGGGAGGCAGCGGCGGGGGGGGGGCAGGAGGGCGAGAGGACGGCTCCAAGGGCGGCCCCGTCAGGCCTCTTCGGCTTTGAACAAAAAATAGTTTTCTGAACATTGATTTTTTCAAAGCCCCGCGGGGGCGCCAATCGGGGCATTCTCGGCGCCCCCTTGGAACTTCCTCGGGGCCTTCTTGGAGCTTCCTGGGGGCCCTCCTGGACCAAGAGAGCTCCAAGAGGTCCTCGGGAGGGGCCCAACAGGGCCCCGAGACGGCCCCTAGAGGGCAGAGCCGAAAGAGACCGACCCCTTGCTTGCGCCCGCGCTTGGCCTACTTTTCCTGCCTGGCCTTGTCGTCGCCCCTGCCCCCTCTTCTCCCTGCCTTCCTGCTTCATCCTTCAGGCCTGGGGCAATTTCTCGGGCCCGCTCTGTGTTTTTCTGCGCCACAAACGGTGCCCGAAAAAAGTGCCCCAAACGGGCCCCTCGGGACATTTGTTGGAAAGCATATTTTTCTGCTGCTGGGCCCCTCCAGGGGCCCCCTCGGCACCACCTGGGGCCATATCTCGGGCCCGCTTGGGCCCCCCCAAGGCCCTCTCGGCGCCGCCTCTCACCGCAGCGTGTCTTTCGGTCGAGCAATGGCGGCTGTCACATTGCAATGGCTCCCAAACGCAAGAGAGAGGAAACCCATGGAGGCGACGGCGACAGGTCACGGCGTCGAAGACGGGTGCCCGACGCCGAGTTGCCGCCGCCGCCAGCGCCGCCACCCGTGCCGGCTGCGGACCCCGAGGAGCAGGAGGAGTCGGGGGTGGACAGAACCCCCAACAGTGACACGTCGATTAGTGAATTGTCCGTTTTCGGTTTTCGAGAGGGCGCCGTGGCCGTTATTTTCCAGGCTTGCGCCCGCCAGGTTTGGGCCCGAAGTCGTTTTCACTAAACCACGTTTTACTTAAGGGAGGTCTGTCCATCCCCGAAGGAGGCTGGGCATAGATTACTAGCGGATCAGCAGCGGTTGTATTGTTCTGGTCAGCAAACTTCCAAAGCGTTTCTATCCACATGCTATCTAGCTGCGAAGGCAGGGGCCCGAGGTCCTCTTAAAGAGTGGGGCTTAGCACCAGAGTCCCCAACAGGCCACTTTCAACGCAAAGTCGCGAGAATGGTTGAGAAATCTGGAATGGCGGAGATCCCTCCATACGTGTTGTCGGTGCCAGGGCATCTGCCCAGATCGAAGTTGCGCGGGGACTTGAAACTAGAGGTGAGGCCGTTTCACGAAACATTGAAACGGGAGTTGGACAGCGATGACACCTTGAGGAGAGTGCGGGCTCGCCTCCGAGACGAGCCATGGCCTAGTTCATATACCGAACACAAAGTGACACAGGAGGCCGACCCAAGTGAATTGGTCATCCCACTTGGGCTCTTCTTTGACGCAGCTCGGTATGGCGGCACGTCCAGCAGCGGCCGCCAGCGCAATATCTTCACATGCAGCATCGTCAATCTCGTGACACAGAGGCGGCACCCTGGCGTCACCTTCCGCAAGCAATTCGCTTGCAAGTGCGGCTGCAGGGGGCACTGCAGCTTCCATGCTATAAGTACCTTTCTGTCGTGGAGCCTGGAGGCGCTAGCCGTCGGGAAATACCCTGCCGTTGGTGACATGGGCGCACCGTGCCCTGTGGATAAGGACCCGCAGCGCGCCCGCACGGCGGGCCAGGCGCTGGGATTCCGTGGGGCTCTCGTGCAGTTGATGTGCGATTGGGAAGGCTTATGCAAATTGGCGTGCGTTCCAACGTGGTCATCAAACCGCCACCCATGTCCATTATGTACGTGCAGACGGTCGACTATGTATAAATTCAGGAACCTGTTTTTTCTCCGTTGTGATCGTTTGTAGATCACCTCATCTCCCCCGCCTCCCCTCATTATGCCATGCTACTCTCTCGATTGCCCAACTTCTGTCCACTTTGCCCCCTGGCCCAGCAGCCCCACTCTGCCCCCCCCGACGTCTGGCCGCGCGCGGGCGGGGGGAAGCGACGAGAAGAGAGGGGGAAGTGGGGAACGGGGGGCTGCCGGCACAGGGAGGAGTAGGATAAGGAGGAGGAAGGAGGAGGAGGGAACGGGGGGCTGCCGGCACGGGGAGGGGGAGGGTAGCAGAGCAAACCAGCGGCGCCCAGCATGCTTCGGGCACCAGATGTACCCTGGCTCGACCACGCCTGTCACGGGGGGGAGGACCCTCACGAGGCGGCGTGCAAACAAGCAGAGAAGGTCGTGCATATCCGCAACAATGCCGAGCTACAAGCGTTCATCCGAGATGGAAAACTACACTTCGATAAACGTGAGAAGGATGGGTACGGCTTGACACTTGGCGGTAGCGTTTGGCCTCTAAACGAGCATAGCGCACATTTACGTGCTGGGGATTTACTGGTTGCCCAAGATGGTTTGAGAGACGTGGCTAAGTATGCGAATCTTTCCCCCCCAATCAGATTAGTGTTGTGGCGCAGGAAAGACTAGGCGTTGTGCACCCGCAGATGCCCATTTCTCAGGTCTGATTTGGGGATATCGCTTAAGGGTTGCTACATGCCAGATTACATGCACACAGTGCCGCTTGGAGTCATGGGCTTCGTAGTTCTGGCGTTCTTGTGGCGCCTCACAGACTCGACACATTACAACGGGAACGCTGGTGAGGAGAGCGTGCGCCAGTCAGTCGCGTTCCAGAGGGTTTCTCTGGAGCTGTCTGCTTGGTACGATCGCGAAAAGAGGCTCGGCAACGATGTGTGCGAACTCGATGGCGTTACAGGCCCAATGTTCGGATCGAAGAAGGCCCCCAGAATCAAAATCAAAGCAGGGGAAACGAAATCACTGTTCAAATGGGTTTGCACAGAAGGCCTTCCTAAACACTGGGGGCATATATACAAGGGTCGAGAATTATTGCCACGTGGAGTTGCGCTATTAGAATGGGACAATTATCTCTGCGGCCTGGACCGTGACCCTGACCCCCGCGAGCGCAAAACGTTGGAGGATATGGTTCTCAAACACTTGAGCTTGCTGGAGGCGGCTGGAGCCCGAGAGATGCCCAAACACCACCTCGTCTGGCACTTGACAATCAGGAGTACAATTCCGCTGCAAAGCCGACCCCGACCTCTTTGGGGAAGGGGGCGGGGGGAGAAGTTGGCCGTGCCGGCAACTCGGGGTCGGGGGAGCCGTTGGCCCCCCTGGAGACCTCTGGGGCCCTCTTGGAGCATCAAAATGGGGTCAAGACAAGGTGGGAGGGCGCCCCAGGGGGGCCCCAGCTGGGGGGCACAAGAGCCTCCCAAAAAAGTACAAAAAGCACAAGAGGGGTCTTGATATGGAACCCTTCTTGTGTTTTTTTTTTGGGGGGGGGGCCCTCTTGGACCCTCTGGGGGCTGTCTTGGGCCCTCTTGGGGCCGTCGCGGGGCCCTGTTGGGCCCCTCCCGAAGGCCTTTTGAAGCTCTCTTGCTCCAGGAGGGCCCCCCAGAAAGCTCCAAGAAGGCTGGGGGGGCCCCTAGGGCTTCGGGAGGGAGCGGCGACAGCGACACCTTCAGAAGTGCGCCCCAACGTGGGGACCGAGATTTGAATTCAGGGCCCTCCTCCTCCTCCTCCTCCAACACGGCCCCAAGACGGCCACAAAGCCCCTCCAACACGGCCACAAAGCCCCTCCTGAGTCCTTCCTGGGGCCCTCCAACACGGCCCCAAGACGGCCACAAAGCCCTTTCCCCCTCCCCCTCGCCCTCCTGTCCCCCACGCCCCTTCCCCCTTCAGGGGTTGGATGCGGGGTGCTCGCAGACCAGCCCAGGTCGCTTTCGGAGGAATTGCACGCGCCATTGAGGATCCCCATCGCGGGACACCCCCGAAGATACGCCACTTGGAGGGATGAGACCCTGAATGCCCTCCTGAGCCGCCTCGCCGCAGCCACGCACGCTCGACCCCGCGCCTTCGAGACGGGCTTGTGGACGCGTCTTGACCTGCAAGAGATCCTACATACTGGCGTGCACTCATCAGTCCTCTAGCGGAATGGTCGGCATCCTGGCGTGGCTCCTGTTCGCGGCCGTGCCTTTGCGCGGTTCGACCGTGCCGCAGTGGGCGCGCGACATCGCCCGCGACTTCAAGGGCAATTCCCAGTTCGAGATGCTGATGTTCACTCTGGATGTCCTCGACCAGAGGAGGAGGTCTGGTAACCCATACGGCAGAAATGAGAGGCGGGGTAGGCAGGGATGGTGAAGAAGAGGAAATGGGGGGTGGTTGGAGGGGGGAGGGAGGAGGGAGACGGAGGAGAGAGAAGTAGGTATAGGAGGGGGTAAGGAGGAGGGAGAAGGAGGAGGGAGAAGGAGGGAGGAGGAAGAGGAGGAGGACGAGGACAGGGACTGCCAGGAGGCACGGCAGGCACGGCTGGCACGCCGTCGGTCTTGTCGTCCTCATGTATCCCCACCCTCCTTTTCTTACCCTCTTTCCCGTTTATCCCAGTGCCCCTCCTTCTCTGCCGCATACCCCGCCCTCTCCGCCCTTCCCCATCCCTTCCCAACTTCGGACACGCAATGTGCGCAGAGTTGGTTCATGCTATGGGCGCATTCCTCCACGATCCTGGGGTCCATTCGGGAAAGCCCTGTGCTTGGACCAACTCTGGGCGCTCGTGCGTGCCCCAAGTGGTGTAAAACCAAGCGTGCGGGGCGGGCTGCAGGGCCGCCCCCATCCCGACGCGGTCGCCCCCGTCGCCCTCCTGGGGGAAAGGGGGGAGGGCGGAGGCAGAGTGATTTGGACCCTCAGAGCGGGGGGGGGGCGGGGGGCCATGGGGCGCCCTAGCCACCGCAGGCATGCTGGCGCGCGAGCTGGACTTTGCGCGCATGTGTTCGGGCGCCGACGCTCCCGGCAAGGCCGTCAGGAAGAGGGGCTACAAGGCTGCCTCGTTCGACATTCGGGGCGACCCCGACGAGAACTTGATGACCCTGCCAGGCCTGTTGTACGGCGTGTCCCTATGCTTCCAGATAAAGCCTGGGGGGGATGGCCCATTTCGGGCCAGAGTGCAGCTCGTTCATATGGATGAGCAGGGGGACGAGTGGCAGGAGGAAAGACGACCTCCACGGGCTGCCGCCTGCATCAGCCCGTCGCCTCCATTGAGCGGCAGCCTCCTTCTGGCATCCCACCTTGCCCCCGCTGGAGTAGGGCCCTGCGGGCTAAGGGGTTGCCAGTCGCATGCCGATGGGGCCACCGCTCTGCGCGCGTGACAGGGGTGGGGGATGGGGGAGGGGGGGGGATGAGCAAGGCCCCCTCCTCCATCCCCTTCTTCCGTGATCATCTTTGCTCCACCTCC
Organism: Prorocentrum cordatum; assembly: GCA_963575745.1. Lineage (NCBI taxonomy): Eukaryota > Dinophyceae > Prorocentrales > Prorocentraceae > Prorocentrum > Prorocentrum cordatum. The sequence goes on from CAUYUJ010015403.1 coordinate 336,051, forward strand.
CTCCTCCCGGCGCCGCCCTACCGCCGCCGTCCTCTGCCCGCCGCCCTCATGGCAAGGGTGCCGCGCATTCCCGCGAGGTGGCGGATGATCGGGGGCACTTCTCAGGAGTTTGTGAGGCGCGGGAACTTTTTT
>CAUYUJ010015404.1:0-17500 GCA_963575745.1 Prorocentrum cordatum
GAGGAGGAGGAGGAGGAACAGGAACGGGCACTATACGTGGGGGAAGGGGGCGGATAAGGAGGTTCCATGCTCGAGGTTTTGCAACGCCGTCTGGTCCACGCGCATGCACAGAGAGGCGGCGGCCGCCATTCGCAAACATGAGGGGTCGGCGTCGAAGGGCTGGCTTTCAGCGGGGCAGACGACGGACGAGAGGAGGTGTGATGATGGAGACGCTGATGAGATGATGGTGTCGCTGGTGATGATGCTGCTGCTGATGATGGTGATGGTGATGCTGCTGATGCTGCTGATGATGTTGATGCTGTTGATGATGCTGACTATGCTTATGATATTGATGCATCTGATGGTGGTGATGCGGATGCTGAGGATGATGCGGCTGCTGATGCTGATGCCGCTGCGGCTGATCGTGGCAATGCTGTTGCTTACGGTGATGGCGCTGATGAGGATGCGGCTGACGATGGTGACGAGCAGGCGGATTGCGATGCTGAGAATGCCGATGCTGATGCTGCTGATGATGATGATGATGATGATGATGATGAGGATGATGATGGTGGTGATGCCGATGATGATGACGATGATGATAATGATGGTGATGCTTATGATTATGATGCGTATGCGGATTATGGGACTGCTGATGTTGCGGATGGCTTTGGTGGTGGTGATGCTGATGATGTTGACGATGCTGCCGCTGCTGATGATGCCGCTGCTGATGATGCTGCCACTGGCGGTGATGATTCTGCTGATGATGCCGCTGCTGATCCTGATGATGATGTTGACGGGAAGGATGACGAGAATGCCACTGCTGTTGTCGCTACTGCTGCTTTTGCGGATGATGCTGATGATGAGGATTCTGTTTAATTATGATGATGCTGTTGCCGAGGATGGTGATGCTGCTGCTGCTGATGATGATGCTGGGGTTGTTGATGGTGATGATGCTGATGCGGATGACGGATCTGCCGATGCTGATGATGAGGATCTGTATGCTAACGAGGGCTGTCGATGATGATGAGTATCGTGGTGATGCGGATGCTGCGGCTGATGGCGATGACGAATATGATCATGCTGACGATGACGATACTGCCGCTGCTGATTGTGCTGACGGTGATGAGGCTGCTGCTGCTGCTGATGCTGATGATGATGATGATGATGATGGTGATGCTGCTGCTGATGATGCTGATGATGCTGATGATGGTGATGGCGGTGCTGATGATGGTGATGATGCTGAGGATGCTGCTGCTGATGGTGGTGATGATGATGATGCGGATGATGATGATGATGATGATGATGATGATGATGATGATGATGATGATGATGATGATGATGATGATGATGATGATGCTGATTATGACGGCGAGGGTGAGTATGCGGATGCTGATGTCGCTGATGATGGTGATTGTGTTGGCGATGCTGATAATGCTGATGATGCTGATGATGATGATGCGCATGCTGACGATGTTGATGACGATGCTAATGACGACGATGAGGATGATGCTGATGATGCTGATGATGATGATTAGGATGCTGATGATGATGATACTGATGACCCTGATGATGATGGTGATGCTGCGGGTGATGCTGCTGCTGATGATGATAGGGGTGCTGCTGCTGCTGCTGCTGCTGATGATGATGATGATGATGATGACGCTGCTTTGCTGCTGCTGGTGATGATGCTGATGATTGTGCTGACGGTGACGTTCATGCTGATGCTACTGATGATGAGGAGGAGGTGGCGGAAGATGAGGATGATGATGTTGCTGCTGCTATTTCTGCTCTGGTGATGGTGATGATGCTGCTGATTAGGCTTATGATGATGATGCTGCTGATGTTGATGATGATGATGCTAGTTATGAAAACGATGCTGATGAGGATACAGATGATGATGCTGACGATGACGATGATGAGGATGGCCATGCTTCTGCTGCTGGTTATGATGAGGATGGGGATGATCACGATGAGGATGATGACATTGATGACACATATGAGGATTCTGATGGTGATGCGGCTGATGATGATTATGATGCTCTTGCTGATGGTATTGCTGCTGCTGGTGATGCTGATTCGCATGATGATGATGTCGCTGACGGTGATGACCCTGATGATGCAGCTGCTACTGATGCGGATGATGATGCTGATGAGAAGGATGAGGAGAATGTCACTACTGCTGCTGCTGGTGCTGATGCTGATGATCATGATGATTATGCTTCTGATAATGATGATGCTGGTAAGGATGGTGGTGATGATGATTCTGAAAATGATACTGTGGATGTTGATGATGATGATGATGATCATGCTGATGCTGGTACTGAGGATCATTATGCTAATGCTGAGGCTGCTGATGATGATGAGGATTGTGGTGATGATGATGTTGCTGCTGATGATGATGACGAAGATGGTGATGCTGATGGTGACGCTGATGATGCTGATGATTATGCTGACGGTGATGATTATGCTGATGATGATGATGGTGATGATGATGTTGATGATGCTTATGTTGATGGTGATGGTGGCGATGATACTGAATATGTTGATGATTGTGATGATGACGATGCTGGTGATGATGCTGAGGATGTTGCTGCTGATGATGAAGACGAGGATGAGTATGCTGATGCTGCTGCCGCTGTTGTTGTGGATCGCAGACGATGGTGAGGATGCTGAAGATGATGCTGATGTTTTTGATGATGGCGATGGTAGTATCGACGATGATGCTGCTGATGATGATATCGATGATGATGATAATGAGGATGATGCCCATGCTGATGACGATAGTGATGATGCTGCTGGTGATGGTGATGATGAGGATGCTGGTGTTGCTGTTGCTTCTCGTGATGCTGATGATGATGCTGATGATTGTGTTGACGATGCTGACGCTCATGATGATGCTGCTGATGATGAGGCGGTGGAGAAGGATGACGACGATGCTGCTGCTGCTATTGCTGCTGCTGGTGATGATGATGCTGCTGATTAGGATTGTGATGGTGCTGATGCTGCGGATGTTGCTGATGCTGATGACGATGATGCTGATGATGCTGATGACGATAACAATGATGATGACGAGTATGCTGATGATAATGATGCTGATGCTGCTGGATATGATGATGGTCATGCTTATGCTGCTGGTGATGCTGAGGATCGGGATGACCATGCTGATGAAGATGATGAAGATGCAAATGACGATGATGATGCTGGTGTTATTATGATGGTGATGTTGCTGCGGGTGGTGATGATGCTGATGATGATGACGACTATGCGTATGATGCCGCTGCTGATGATGCGGTTGATTTTGCTGAGGAGGATGGTGCATATGCTGCTGCTGGTGCTGACGATGATGCTGCTGCGGCTGACGGTGATGATGATGCTGTTGCTGATGGTGATGATGATGCGGGGGTGAAGGAGAATGGTTTTGCTGATGATTACCTGGATGAGGACGGGAATAGTGTCGACGATGATGACCATGCCGATGATGATGATGATGATGATGCTGATGATGACGGTGTTGATGATGATAATGCGTATGATGATGATGATGATGAGGATGATGCTTTTGTTGCTGGTGATGATGATGTTGATGATGAAGACGATGATGATGATGAAGATGATGATGATGATGATGATGATGATGCTGATGATGATGATGATGCTCGTGCTGATGGTGATGAGGATGGTGATGCTGGCGTTGCTGCGGGTGCCGCTGCTACTGCTGATGATGATGATGCTGGTTCTGACGGTGATGACGCTGATGATGCTGCTTCTGCTGATGACGATGAGGAGGCGGAGGACGACCATGGTGCTCCTGCTGTCGGTGCTGCTGGTGATAACGATGCTGAGCATGCTGATACTGAGGATGATTATGATGATGCGGATGATGATGATGATGATGATGATGATGATGATGATGACGATGATGATGACGATGATGATGATGATTATGATGATGATGATGATGATGATGATGATGAGGACGATCCTGATTATGCTTCTGATGACGATGAGGATGTATATGACCATGATGATGAAGATGCTGGTGACGATGAAGATGAAGATGATGATGATGATGATGCTGATGATGATGATGATGATGATGCTGATGATGATGATGATGATGATGATGATGATGATGCTGATGATGATGATGACGATGATGCTGATGATGATGATGATGATGGTGATGATGATGCTGATGATGATGATACTGATGCTGATGATTATGACGATTAAGCTGATGACGATGATGCTAATGCCGTTGATGACGATGCTGATGCTGATTCTGATTAGGATGATGGTGATGAGGATGATGCTGCTGCTGCTGATAAGGATGATGATGCTGATGACGATGCTGGTGACGGTGGTGACGCTAATGATGATGCTGCTGCTGATGAGGATGAGCAGGTGGAGGGGGATGACGACGCTGCTGCCGCTGTTGCTGCTGCTGCTGAGGATGATGCTGATGCTGATTATGCTTGTGATGATGTTGCTGCTGATGATGATGATGCTGATGATGCTGCTGATGATGAGCATGATGATGATGATGCTGATGCTGATGATGATGACGAGGATGGCGATGATGATAATGATGATGAGGTTGCTGCTGCTGATGATGATGGTGATGTTGATGCTGATGATGATGCTGGTGAAGATGTTGATGATGCTGATGATGCTGACTCTGATTGCGATGTTGGTGCTGCTGTTGCTGATAGGGGCGAGGATGCTGCTGCTGCTGTTGATGATATGGTGGTGATGATGCTGTCGATCATGATTACGGTTCTGTTTACGATGATGGTTTTGCTGCTGATGATCAAGATGGTGATGCTTATGCTGCTCATGATGATGAGGATGGTGATGTTGACGATGATGATGCTGCTACTGATGATGGTGATGCTGATGATGATGATTATGGTAGTGGTGATGATGATGATTTCTGATGATGTCGATTGTCATGCTGATGAGGATGATGATAATGGTGATGATGATGCTAGTGGTGATGCTGATGATGCTGCTGATGATGATGATGCTGCTGATGATTTTGATGATGAGAGGAACGAGGAGGATGAGGAGGATGATGAGGAGGTGGAGGAGGAGGTGGAGGAGGAGAAGGAGAAATATGAAGATAAAGAGACAAGAGGTCGGTCCATTCTAGTAGCATGGTGATGGGGAGGAGGGGATGGTGTTTCGCGCGTCTTTGCAGTGATGCGTGTTCGACCGCCCAAGTTTGAAATCGAGACAGGCGGCCCGAAGCCGCCTTCGAGTTGCGAAGGAACATTACGCGTAAAGGAGAGGAAAGAAGGAGGCAAAGGCGGAGGAGGAGGAGGAAGAGGAGAAGGAGGAGGAAGAGCAGGAGGAGGAGGAGGAAGGAGATGATGATGATGATGATGATGATGATGATGATGATGATGATGATGATGGTGATGATGATGATGGTGATGGTGATGGGGATGGTGATGGTGATGATGATGATGATGATGATGATGATGATGATGATGATGATGATGATGATGATGATGATGATGATGATGATGATGATGATGATGATGACAATAAAGATGATGATACTGATGATGATGCTGAAAATGGTGATGCTGATGACGATGAGGAGGAGGAGGAGGAGGAATACGGAGAGGCTGATGAAGAGGACGCGGTGTTGGAGCTCTGTGGTCTCTTCGCTGTCTTACTCCAGACTTCGAGTCCCCCCTCGCCGTCCTCGTGCTCGTCGTCGCCTTCATCTGCCATCCAGAGCCTGGGCCCCTCAAGCAGAGGCCTCGCAGAGACGGGGCGCGAATCGTCTGGAGGAGAACTTGAAGGCTGGATTGCCCCGAACACTTGTGCCAGGAGACCACATAGATTGCACCACAACTACTGTACTACACACGTTTGTGTATACGTGTGCACACACATGCTCTTTTGATAAGACACGTGTATGACAGCACCTAGCTTGTGCCACAAGTAGCCTGCGATGCGCACCACGTAGGGTGTACCGCATAGCTTTCGCCTCATCGATTGCACCACATAGGCTGCACCGCATAGGTTGCACCACACAGCTTGCATTGCACATCCAGTGTGCAGCAACGCACTGTGTAGAGGCCACGCTGGAAAAGACATTCGCTACACTGTTTAACAGGGCCCCCCAGGCTTTTGTGGCAGAGCAGGTTCGGACTCATGGCGACGAGCTCGTCGTATCAAGGTCGCTGTCCGAACCCCTGTCCACATCGACGATGGAGGATGCGTGCAGGCGCTCGAGGCCTCCACCCCAGAAATGGACCCCAGCGGTGAAGCATCCGTGCTCTTCTGCCCCTCCGTGCGCAGCCCCGCGGCAGAGGCGGCGAGGGCAGCCCTCCACGGAGCTGTGCGCCGCAGGGCTCGCACCCCCGCGCGCGCCCCCTCCTCCTCCTTCCCCCCCTCCTCCTCCTCCTCCTCCTCCTCCTCCTCCTCCTCCTCCTCCTCCTCTCCTCCCTCCTCCCTCCTCCTCCTCCTCCTCCTCCTCCTCCTCCTCCTCCTCCTCCTCCTCCTCCTCCTCCTCCTCCTCCTCCTCCTCCTCCTCCCCCTCCCCCCCATCCCTTCTCTCCCTCCCTGCCTGCCTCCCGCCCTGCCTCCCTTGCCTGCCTCCCTCCCTCCCGTCCTGCCTCCCTCCCTCCCGTCCCTGCCTGCCTCCCTCCCTCGGAGGGTTCCGAGACTCGAGTCGGCTCAAGGCGGAGCAGGCTCCAAAGAGGCCGGGCTGGACGCGGGTCGGTCCGGCGCGACAAGAGGTCTCGAAGCCATGGTCACCTCGATCCAGGTGAGCTTCTCGGGCTTGTACTTTGGGGCGGCCTGCTGGGGCGTCTTCGGGGTCGTGGCGTGGTGCGTGGCCCAGGCGTTCTTTGTCAAGGAATCGCCCAAGTGCACCAAGAAGGAGAGCAAGGAGCTGGCGACCCTGGTTGTGATCGCCTCGACCATCTGCATGGGATGCTTCTGGGCGTTCGTCTACATGCACCAGATGAACCCGCTGATATACCCGTCCCACACTGCGCGGTGAGCGACGGCTGACGAGCCGCCCGCTGTTGGCGGGTCCCACGCGCGCCCGCTCCGGCTTGCTTCTGAGTGGACATTCGGCCCAGCCGCCCCCTCCCTCGAGGCCTCCCAGATGGGGTTGGAGTAGATGGGGTCGGAAGGTCGCGCTGCGTCGCCGATGCATCGCTTAGACGGCTCGATGTGGAGCTCGATCTGTTCCACGGCGACGTCGCCGATGCATCGTCGACGTCGTGGACGCATCGTCGATGCATCGGTGATGCGTCGGCGATGCCGCCCGATCCTCCGACCCCATCTGCTCGGACCCCATTTGGGAGGCTTCTGCTCCCCTTCACTGGGGGAGGAGGAGGAGGAGGAGGAGGAGGAGGAGGAGGAGGAGGAGGAGGAGGAGGAGGAGGCGGAGGAGGAGGAGGAGGAGGAGGAGGAGGAGTGTTGCTAGAAGTTGTGCTTGCCAAAGGTGTCCCCAGCTTCTCGCGCTGTTTCGGGGCCCCCACGGGGCGTTCGCTAGGCCGCGTGATCCTGGGGGCACCCTGGGCCGGGGACGACTTTGGCAACACCTGGGTGCCCCCGTCCAGCTCTTGCTCTGCCTGCCCCGCCCTCTTCGATTGTTTCTTAGTGGGACGAACAATGACATAAACGAAATAACTCGGAGGTCCGCCCGGATTTCTCAGATCGGCGCTGGGGCCCCCTGGCGGCGCCTCCGGCGCCGCCCCTGGCGCGCCTCGCGCGCCGGGAACGGGGGTCCAGCGCGGATCCACGAAATCCGCGCGGACCTCCGAGTTTTTATGTTTATGCCATTCTTCGTTCCCCTGTTTCTCGTCGCTAATTGTTTGTGCCATGTAGGAGCGGACTGCGCCGTTCGAGTCGTGCGGGGCATGCGGCTTGTGCCACCAGAAAAGGAAGAGCGAAGGCGACCGACTTTGTCGGATGGCCGCCCTCCGTTGGCCACCTTCAGCAGCGAGGCCCTGTGGAGTCCTTTCATGTAGCCCTTGATTCAGCGAGGCGTCCCTGCGGCGAGTTTGAGCGAGGAGGCAGAGGACTGGGAGGAGAACGGGGAGGCGGCCACGCGGCCGAATCCATGCGCTGGTCTGCCATCTGGGGCACGAGGAGGTGGCAGTCGGCCCTAGCCTTGGCAGGATTGCGAGCAAATCACCTGCCGACGAGATGTGCGTTCCAGCGTTATCCCAAGATGTATGCTGTGTGTGTGTGAGAGTGTGTGAGTGTGTAAGTGTGTGTGAGTGTTCGTCTGTGTGTGTGTGTGTGTGCGCATGTGTCTACGCCACCCAAGGATGAGACAGGCCAGCGCCAGCAAGCTTACAGTAGGACAATTCTTCACGCGTCGCGTATCCCCACCAGCTTCCTCTTGCGATAGTTTAGGCCGTTGCTTGTCTGCACCGCCCTCGACGCCGCCCGACCTTTCTTCGCCGCGGTCGCGATCAAAAAAATCCCCACCGGCCCATTCAGAAGCCCTGCTCATGGGAGCTGACGAGAAAACGGACGAAGAGGCACACACACATAGTGCAATAAAGCGGGCAACCAGGGTGAACAGAGAGATTTTTGGGAGCAAGGGGTGCGCCTTGGAGGGCCTCTTCGGGCCATCCCTGGGGCCCGCGTGATGGCGAGGAAAGGCGGAAGAGGAGGAAGAAGAGGAGGAGAAGGAAGACGACAACAACGACGACGAGAAAAGGAGGAGCAGGAAACATACGACAATGAGGGCAAGGACGAGGACGAGGACGAGGAGGAGGAGGAGGAGAAGGAGGAGGAGACGGTCAACGAGAACGAGGATCGAGCCCTCAAAATCGCCTCTTGCGCCCTCTTGGGGCTCTTTTGAGGGATCTTTGGGTCCTCTTGGGGCTCTTTTGGGGGTCTTGGGGCCCTCTCGGGGCACTCGTGGGGCTCTCCTTGGGTTCCCTTGGGGGCCCTGGAGCCCCTTGGGCCATCTTGGAGGCCATCGATCAGAAGGAAGGGGGGGCGTCCCCAATTTGTTTCCTGTTTTTGGGGCCAACACAATCGCCTCTTAGGGCTCTCTTGGGGCGTTCCTGGGCCGCTCTTGGGGCCGTTTGGGGGGGCCTGTTGGGCCATCCTGTGGCCTCAAAAGCGCATCGGAAGCGAATAGGCGAGACGGCTCAACTCATTGATTTTCCATGGGGTTCTGAAGGATGTTGGCCTCTTGAGGGGATCCTGAGCAGGCTCTGAGAGCACTTGGAACCGTCTTGTGGCCCTGGTCGGGCCTCTTGGAGGTATGTCAGAAGCTATCTTGGACCATCTTTGACAATCTTGAGCCGCCTTAGAGGCCATCTTGGAGCATCGGAGGCCATTCTGGAGCCATCTTGGGCCATCTTGGGCGCTCTAACCTTTCCGCTCCCCCCCCGGCCAGACCCAGGGAGGGGGGAGGTAAACCTCCCCGAAGGGAAGAGGGTTTTGGAAGAGGTAAACAAAAGAACTCCTTAGACCACCTTAGCCCAGAGTGCTGGCGGGAGGAGGATCGGTCAACCAGTCCTTTCCCAGGTCTTGCCACTCGGCGACCCCAGCTGGCGAGCACGGCATCCAGTGCGGCCTTGCAGCCCTTGGCAATCCTCAGAGGATGCCCCGTGTGGGAGGCGTGCGGGCCGCACACAGCCCGCCTGCGCTTTTGAGAAGGCGGCCCCGCCCCCCCCCCCGACTCATCCGAGATGCTGAGCCGACGGGCCGAGAGAGCCGTCCGCCCGCTGCTCGCGAGCGGTGTCTCCGCGAGCGACCTCGATGCTCCTCCTCCTCCTCCTTCTCCTCCTCCTCCTCCTCCTCCTCTTCCTCCTCTCCCCTCCTCCTCCCTCCTCCTCCTCCTTCTCCTCCTCCTCCTCCTCCTCCTTCTCCTCCCTCCTCCCCCCCCCATCCGTCTCACCAGCGAGACCGAACGCGAACACAAGGAGACCAAGAAGGACGAGGAGGAGAGAGCGGAGGAGGCCGAGGCAGATCAGCAGGACGGCTGTGACAGGGAGGAGGCCGAAGGGGTAAGCAGGGGGGCCCGACGCGCCCGTCCCTCCCCCCTCCTCCCTCCTCAGTCAGACAGGTTCTGGACACTCTCGAGACCTCCGTCGGCGGCGAGCGATGGGGGCGGATTTAGAAGGGGCGGGCCTGCCCAGGAGGCTCGGAAGGCCCCCCGACATCGTGAGAAGTTTTCTGAGCCTTTCCCGCAGGCGCAGAGCACTTCGCAGAAGGCCGGGGCGCTTCTGAGAAGCACTGCCGCCTGCTGAGAAGGCCATCTCCTTCTCGCTTCTACCCTCGCCCGCCGCCGATCTCCTGCGTGGGAACTCTTCGAAGGGCCAGGCGGGGCTGGTGACCATTCGCCCAGAGCCGAGCAACGAAAACCACTTGCGGCGCTGTGGAGGCTCACACAACTGGAGCTCTCGACACTTTTTCTGCTGCTGGACTCTTCGAGCCCGGCGGGTCTGAGGGCCCAGGGGCCCGGAGCGAAGTGGGCATGGCCGTGGAGTTCCTGCCATGGCGCCCGGCCGCCAAGGTTGCGCAGATGAGCGCTTGGGACCCCGACGTCCGCGTCCGTCCAGGCCCTCGCCCCGCCCATGGTCGCCGCGGATGTCCCGTCAGTCGGCGGCGCGCCCAGGGGTGAAGTTGGGGGGTTTCGCGTTCGAGGTTCGGGGTTCACAGGGTTTCTGGGCTTTGTCGGCCGTCCTCGCCAGTCTTCCAGCCTCGGGATGCGTGCCAGCGGCTGCGCCCCGTCGAGAGGGCCCCGGAGGTGCCCGGCTCCTCCCGAGTGGCCACGGGAGAGCGGAGGTATGACCCAGGAGCCAGCAGGCGTCCGAGAGGGGGTGGGCCGCATCCGAAGGCCCAGAAGGCCTCCGCCATCTGAGAAGCTTCCTGAGCCTTGTCCGAAGCCGCAGCGGGCCTCTCAGAGGGGGGGGGGCTCCCGAGGAGCTCCCCGCCTTCTCCGGAGCAGCCCCGCCCCCTCGCCGCCGAGTCGGTGCAGGGAGTCCTGGCGAGCTGCCCCTCCGTGCGAGGGGGTGGGGGCGCGTGCTGCGTGGCTCGGCTACGCGGAAGAGTGACCTTTCGCCGGAGCGACTTCTGGTGCGGGCACAGTGGGGCCCCCGGGTGACTGAGCGCGATGCGACAGCAGCCTCCTGCGCGCTCGGGGTCCGCCACCCCGTGGCCCCCGAAAGCTGCGCACCAGAGGTCGCTCTCACCCGGGGCCGCTCTTGCCCGGCGACGAGCGGGGGGAGGGAAGTGAGGAGCAGAGGGGCTTCCCAGACGGCGGCGGGACTTCTCAGAAGCCCTCGCGCCTGCTGAGAAGCTTCCTGTGCCTCCGGGGAAGGAAGGGCTCCGAGGACTCCTCGGGAGGCCGGGGGGGGCCTCCGAGCCCTCTGGGAAGGCCCGCCTCTCCTCGCCTCCCTCCTCGGCGCGCCGCCGACTTGCGCGCACGGCCGGCCCGGATTCGTGGGCCGACCCTGCCAGCTCAAAGGTGCATGCCCTTGTGTCCTGCGCCTCGCGGCACGTGCCTCCTCACCCTCCTCTGGCGATGCGGCCCTCGGGAGGGCCTCGTGCCCCCTCGCGCTCCCTGTCCAATCCGGGCCGACTGCGGCCGAGCTGCCGTCGCCTCCCGGTGCCTCCTCGGTCGGGCCTGCCACTGCCGAGCGCCCGCGCGGAGGCGCCCGCCCCCTTGGGGTCCCCGGGTCGGGCGGCGGGCCGCGCAGGGGGCTGCCCCCTCCGCCGCGTCGGGGGCGCCGGGCCCTGGCGGAGCGCCCCCTCCGCGAGTCGACTAGACGTCTAAGAGTGACGTTTCGCCGGAGTGACCTTTGGTCAGGAGGGGAAAAACACACACAGACACAATTCATCGTCGATCCAACGGAAAATATGGGAAAACACGGGAAGTGGTGGGGAAGACAAAAACCAAGAAAATATAGGAAAATATGGAGAATCTTTTTATTTGTGTGTATTTATTTGTGTGTCCCAGTTTCCCTTCATTTGGTGCGGGCACAGATGGGTCCCCATAGGGCCGAGAACGAAGCAGTAGCAGCTGCTTGCGCGCCCAGGGCCCCCCCGCGGCCCCCCAAAAGTCGCGCGCCAAAGGTCACTCTTGCCCAGGGTCACTCCTGCGTGTAGCCGAGTGAGGCCTTCGACGACACTCAAGTCGGGCATGTCCCGAGAATGTTAAAAAAAGTCAGGCGACGATTTCCGACTATTTTTGGCAGCGTCTGAATCTTTTCGACTGGTTTCTGCTCTTCTGCCAAGACCTGCCCGTAGGAGGACATGCCCGACCCAAGACTTCACGTAAGAGCGACCCTTCGCCGGAGTGACCTTTGGTGCGGGCTGACTGGGGTCCCCCGACCCCCGATGGCCGAACGCGAGGCGGCAGCAGCGTCTTGCGCGCTCGTGTTTGGTCCCCCGGCGGCCCCCGAAGCGCCGCGCGCCAGAGGTCACTCTTACCCAGGGTCACTCATTGCGTGTAGCCGAGACCTGGACGTCGCAGTTTGTTTCGCACTGGCCTCTGCGTCGCCCCGACATGCTAATACTACGCGTGCGCTGCCCCCCCCTCCCCGGGGGCGACTCGCGCACCGAGAGATCTTCTAGTGCGTGCGGCGTGGCGGGCGCTTTCTGGCCACACCGTTTGGGGAAGTGAAGCGATATGCTACAATATTGTCGTACGATATGTTCGAGTTGGACGCATGCCTCCAACCAGGACATGTAGTGCTAGTCCGTCTCTGTGCTTCCCATGGCCGTTTTCGCCTGACTTCGGGCCTGGGGGGCCTCGCGGATACGTTCGATGCGGCAGAGAGACGAGGTCAAGGGCTCCGATCGTGATTTTGCACGACGCTGCTCTGTGTCGCGACGTCGGATCTCCGTGGTTACCTTTTCATGCCCCCTCCTCGGAGCTGACAGGGAGGAAGGCGCGCCGATGGCTGGCAGGGGGCTGCCTGGCACCTCGCTCCTCCGACGCGCTCCTCGGGGCCTGGTTCTGAGCAGCCCGGGCTGCTCGAGGCTCGACTCCACGCATCCCTGGTCTGCAGACACGTGGGCTCGAGGCATCCGCGGAGCAGGCGCCGGCACCTCCCACGCGCCCCTCGCGGGGCGCTGGCCCCGAAGGGTGGCGTCGCCCGAGGGCGATGCCGAGCATAGAGGTCCACGTGGAGTGCCACGGCCCGGAGGCCCCCAGCCAGGGGCCCTGCGGCCTCGGCCAGCGGCCCCCGGCGTCGGTCAAGTACGCGAACCTGTTCGGCGTGCTGCAGCGGAGGCTCGAGCAGGACGTGGGCGCCAGCACGGGCGTCAAGATCAGCGTGCGGCTGAACCCGGGGCCTCGCCCAGGGTCTCCTGCCGCGTCTTCTTGCGCGAGCAGTCTGGGGTGCGCCAGAGAGGGGCGGCTCGTACCTCGTAGGGGGCGCCATGATGACACGGGCTCGGCAGGTGTTCGTTACCCCAGGCTGGGTGCCTTCGAGGTGGTGGTGGTCGACCCAGTAGGCCTCGAGCCGCTGACCTCGCACTTCACGGCCTTCTCGAAGATCGGGACGGGAAAGTGGCCCCTGGTGAATGCGCTGTGCAATAGGCTGAATCAGGTGCTCGAAGCAGCAAAAAACGGTGATGCGCAGGGGGTTGAAAGACTCATCCGGCGCATGCAGCAGATCTCCGAGGGTGGTGGAGATGCCAAGGACGGCATGCACCTCAATCGCTGCGCTAGCATGCCGGCGGCGGCGCTGCACAGGCAGCCGTTCCTCGCTGGGGTCGGCCGCGGCGTCAAGCAACAGGCCAGCTGCCAGGCCCGCTCCTCCTCCCCCTTCTCCTCTTCCTCCTTCTCTTCTTCTTCCACCTCCTCCTCCTCGTCCTCCTCCTCCCCTTCCTTCTCCTCCTCCTCCGCCTCCTCCTCCTCCTCCTCCTCCTCCTCCTAGGCGGCTTGGCAGCGCGGCCCCGCAGCCGTGCGGCCAGCTGCCAGACCTGGGACAGCCGTCGGCCGGCCTGGGTATCCTGCAGGCGTTGGCTTCGCCAGTTTTCCCTCGCTGACGAGGCCGTCCTCGGCGGGCGTCTTGCGCCGAACTGGCTCCAAGCCGGCCCGTCCGCTCTCGGCGGCTGGGTCCCAGGAGGCCGTGGCAGTGCGAGGCAGACGGGTCCTCCAGATCGAGTCGCTGAGCGGGTTCTCTCGGTAGCAAATCATTGGAGCCTGGTGTACCCGCTTAATTCAGACTTTAGCGTCGAATAGCGTTTGGGAGTCTGTGAGATAGTGCCGATTTAGCGTCGGTTAGCGTCGATTAACGTCCATTTAGCGTCGATTTGCGTCGATTTAGCGTCGATTAGCGTCCATTCGCAGGAGCCAACACGATGGTATGGGAGGCTCCCATGAGTTGCCGCATAAGGTTCTGGCGCAGCACCGACCCCGTGGACTCCTTGCTCATAGAGGGCGGAAAGGTCAAGTGGGCGAGCCGCCCTGGTCTGAAGCCTGGGAGTCTGAGGGCCGTCGGTCCCGACAGGGTCGTCTTTCAGTACTTCCAGAGAGAAGTGCAGGGCGCTCTGGAGGGAGGCCGCCTCGTGTGGGATGACGGCGGCGTCTGGGTACCCCACGAGCAGGCTGGCAGCAGCCCGCTGCATCCGTGCGCCCTCGACGTGCAGGCGGCAGGGCAGGCCGCCGGAGGCGCCCAGGACGTCGGCAGCAGCGCGATGACCCCGGAGGACCTCCTGGACCAGCAGGCCGAGGACCTCGCGGCGTATATTGGCGACTTGGCTATGGAGGTGCCGTCGGGGCGGACGCCAGTGCTGAAGGACCTGGTGGGCCGGCTCTTCCACAAGCACGGCGAGTCCGCGCGGCCCCGTGACATCGTCTCCCAGCTGAGGGGCCTGCCGGCACTGGAGGAGCAGCTGGACAGGGACGGCTTCAGGGCGCCCCTGTACAGCCTGGGCGTGAAGACGGGGACGCCGCTGAACCTGAGCGCCCTCTTCGCGGAGCTCTCCCACGGCGCCCCCCCCACCTGCAGCATGTCGATGCTGATCGAGGCCCTCGAGGCGCGGTGGCCCACTGTGGTGCCCCTGCCGCGCGCCGAGGCGGGCCGCGGCACCGCGCGCAGCAGCGCCTCCGGCTCCTCGGCGAGCGCCTCCGCGCCCTCGGGGGGCAGCGCGGGCGGCGGGCCTCGCCGCCCGGGGCCGCAGCGCGGCCCGCCTCCTCCGGCCGAGGGGCGCGCGCCCCCGGCGCCCGCGAGCCCGCCGGCGCCGCGGCGGGGGGCGCAGGCCACGCCGCGCGAGGACGTCGAGGATCCTGGCATCGCTCGGACGTGCGCATTTTTTCTCGGCGAGGACCATCCTGGACCATCGAGCAAAAAAAGCACGCACGAAGCCGAGAAATGCACGGGAAATGGACGTCCGAGCGACGGCAAGGGATCGAGGGCGAGGCAGCCACCACGAAGAGGAGCAGACACGTCTGGCGCTCCGCGCGGAGTTCTCGGAGCCGCGCTGGGCCCCCCTGGAGGCGCCCCCGGCGCCGCCCCTGGCGCGCTCCGCGCGCGCCAGAAAGGGGGGGCCAGGCGCGGATGCAAGAAGTTCGCGCGGAGCGCCGCAAGTTTGGGTGTTATGTGGCTCTTTGTTGCTCTACAGGATGGTGCCTACAGCGATGAGGACATAGACGCCGAGGGGGCGGGGCTGGGCCAGCGTCTCGAGCAGTCTTCGCCGACGTCGTCGGCCGCGAGCCGGCTGGGACTCCAAGAGAGGGCGCAGGCCACGCCGGGTGAGGACGTCGAGGGTGATGATTACAGCGATGAGGCCTTCGAGGCCGAGGAGTCTTCGGCAGCGTCGTCGGCCGCCGCTCGGATGGACCTCCAGGCGAAGGAGCGGGCTGGGCCAGCTGAGGACGTCGAGGATGGCGCCCACAGCGATGATGACATCGACGCAGAGGCGGCGGGACCAGGCCAGCATCTCAAGGAGCCATCTGCCTCGTCGTCGGCCGCCCATCTGCTCGAGCTTCAGGAGGCGGCGCAGGCCACGACAGCTGAGGACGTCGAGGATGATCTTTACAGCGATGACGACTTCGAGGCCTAGGAGGCGGGACAGTGTGAGCATCTCGAGCAATCTTCGGCGATATTGCGGGCCGCGAAGCCCGCCAATTTGAAGAGTTTCGCGGTCTTCCGCTACCTAACGATGTCCCAACCAGACGATGTCGACATAGGTTTCCAGGACCTGTCTGAAGAACGACGTGGTAGATGCGAGCGGGTACGACGATAACAACATCCAGGATGCCGAAGCGTGCCTTGTCGTATTGGACGCGCCCGGCGACGACGTGCTGGACGAGTCCGACCACGATGGCGAAGCCGTCGCCTCCTTGGATAAATCATGTTCAGGCGGCCCTGCGCGGCAAGCGACTGAGAGGCATTGATCTGTCACCTGGTGGCATTTTTGCTTTGGCTTGTGGCCGTGATGGCCACTTTAGATTGGGCATCGAGTTTTCACCTCCTGCAGAAGCTCCCCCCTTCCAGACCACCAGCGGCTTCCCTGCAGTCAGCGAGATCTTCCAGAGCGATGGCCGGTCAAACTTTCTCCCGTGTGGGCATATCACCCGGTAGACTCCGCGCATGGACACCACCTTGTGTACATATCATGAAAAAACTGTCAAGCATCTACCACACCTGCCTCACGGTAGACTCCACACATGTGTCACGGCAGTCATCCACCACATTCCGTGCCATGCGGCCGAATTGAGGAGTTCGGACGGACGTCTCGATCGTTTCGTCGGGCATGTCTCGCGCCGTCGTCGCAGCAGCAGCACCTCATCGAAGGGTCGCGACTCCAGTGCGGGTGGCGTCGATGCAGGCCAGCGTGTGCGCGCGAGAGACTGGCCTTGACGTGAGGCCCCTCCTTCTGCCTGTCCCCCTCTGTAATTGAAGCTGTGCGCGGCCCGCTTAGCTTCGAGGAGGAGGAGGAGGAGGAGGAAGAGGAGGAGGAGGAGGAGGAGGAGGAGGAGGAGGAGGAGGAGGAGGAGGAGGAGGAGGAGGAGGGCCCGCGGATCGAAAAAGTGCGCGGCCGAGAGCGCTTGGCGAGCCCGACCTGCTCCGGGCCCCCCTGGTCTGATGGAGGCCCCCCCCTCCCCAACGGGGGGGCCGCTCTGGGGCGAGGAGGCCGCTGCCCCTCCCAGCTCGGAGGCCTGGACGGGCTCCAGACTTCGCGCCCAGGGGGGGGGTGGGGCACAGCATGGCACGGATGCGCCCCCGGACGAGGATCAGGAGGGGAAAAAACACACAGGAACAACGAATCGTCGATTCCAAGGAAAATATGGGAAAATATGGGAAGTGGGGGGGAAGACAAAGACCCAGAACATATAAGAAAATTATCCCGGCAAAGCAACCTAACAGCGATGTGTAGTAGCATATCTGGAAGCATTGCTTTGAGATTCATGTAGGAGTCCTGTTGTAGAATTCTGGTGTAATCGCAGTCGCAGTCGCAATCGCAGCCTCAGCCTCAACCTCAGCCTCAGCCTCAGCCTGCCTCAGCCTCAGCCTGCGTCAGTCTCGGCCTCAGCCTCAGCCTGCATCAGCCTCAGCCTGCATCA
>CAUYUJ010015404.1:22500-51071 GCA_963575745.1 Prorocentrum cordatum
CTTCCTCCTCCTTTTCCTCCTCCTTTTCCTCCTCCTCCTCCTTTTCCTCCTCCTCCTCCTCCTCCTCCTCCTCCTCCTCCCCAGTGAAGGGGAGCAGAAGCCTTCCAAATGGGGTCCGAGCAGATGGGGTTGGAGGATCGCGCCGCATCGTCGATGCATCGGTGATGCGGCTCGATGCGGAGCCCGATTTTCTCCACCCTGGGGTCGCCGAGGCATCGCCGATGTCGTCGATGCATCGGCGATGTACCGCCGATGTATCGGCGATGCGGCGCGATCCTCCGATCCCGTCTACTCCGCCCCCTTCCAGGAGGCCTCTGTGGACTCCTCCCGTGGACCTGATTCTAGACGGCGATCCGACTGCTCCGCGGCGTTAGAGCTCCAGGTGAGGGGAACGAGGGCCGCAGGAAAGGCAGGCAGCGGGGCCCCAGAGGGGCCCCAAATGGAGAAAAAGCTGATCACGGAAGCCTCCAGCCTGCGTGAGCTTCCCACGTCTCACGGTGAAGGCGTACCCCCGACACAATGGGATGGCACCGGGGGCCGTGTTTGCTTGATTACCGATTGCCAGCCGCTTGCTGGGATCCTCAACGGTGACGCCGTGTTGTTGAACGATGACTTGCTCCCCCATTTCACCCGGGTGACTGAGAAAGTCTTCGAATTGGTGGAGGGCGGCTGATTGCCGAGTCGACGCGGCTCTAATTCTATCCAGTGGCACTGGCGTTGCTGGAACGAAATAGCAGACCATCTTGCAAATCGCACAACGAATGCAGAGAGGTCGTGGAATCAACGATTCGAGGCTTCCGGCGGTTGGGTTGATGCCACAAGCGTGAGTTTTCTCATCCGCACGGACGGGGGGCACCCGCGCTGACAGGTGCTCGGCAACGGCGTGGCACATTGAAGCCCACGCATTTGTGAATGTAGCGTCGGTGCTCTTCCCGCTCTGCACGGCGGGCATATCCTTCACCTCTCCCTATCTCGTCTTTTCCTGCCGAGGCGACTGCTCTCTCGAGGGTGTTTTGAGCTTCTTGCGAGGACTCGTACACACGCACCCAGCGCAGCACGATGCTTTTCCTAAGCCCGCGGGTTTCCTTTATGCCCCACCCCGCACATGTCAGCAGCCTGCCGCTAGCACGGTTGCGCTCCACGCCTCGCGGGAGAAAGGGGCCCTGAAGGGGCCCCCTTTGTGGGCCCCGAGGGTGGAGGGAATCGGCCGCGCGCAGAAGAGCGTAGGGTAGGGGAAAGGGGGAAGCTTCGTCGAAGCTCCCCTGCTCTTCGCTGCCTCGATACGCCCGTCTTGAAACGCAACACGTGCAGTGCTTGAAATGTCCCTGCCAACACGTTGCTTGTTGGCTTAGTGGATTGGCCCACCTGTTGTCGAACGCATCGCGTCACATTCACGTTTCGGTCTACGTGTTGAGCTCCGGATCAGTACGCTCTGTGCTGCGTGTTGCGCATTGGGGCAGCTAAGCCCCTGCTTCTCAGAAGGCGCTGGTCTTATCTATAGGTGTAAGGCAAACGGCGCCTTCTAAGAAGCAGCCTCCTTCTAAGAAGCCTTCCCTCCTCCCCCTGCCTCCCTGTGCGCGCCGCCAACAGAAGCCTTCCCTCCTCCCCCTCCTCCCCACTGCTCGCTTGCTTGCCTGCTTGCTTGCTCTCCCTTTGGCTTCGTGCAGACTGTCCAGAGCTTCCATGGTAGCCCTCCTGCGTCCCCTCCGCTCCTCTCCTCCTCCGCCTCCTCCTCCTCTTCCCCCCCCCCTCCTCCCCCCCTCCTCCCCTCCTCCTCCTCTCTCTTCCTCCTCCTCCTCCCCCTCCTCCCCTCATCCTCCTCCTCCTCCTTTCCCTCCTCCTCCTCCCTCCTCCTCCTCCTCCTCCCTCTCTCCTCCTCCTCCTCTCCTCCTCCTCCTCCTCCTCCTCCTTCTCTTGCTCCTCCCCCGCGGTTATGCCGCGCACGTTTGGGGGGGGGGGGGCGGGGGAGGACACACGCACACACACACAAACACACGCAAAAACAGACGCAAAACACACAAGCACACAAACTCACACACAAACTCACACACAAACGCACGCACAAACGCACGCACAAACACACGCACAAACACACACAAACACACGCAAACACGCACACGAAAATACACACACCAGCACGCACACAAACACACGCAAACACACGCATAAACACACACACACAAACATTCACAAGAACACACAAACACATACAAACACACACAGACAAACACATACGCAACACACACGCAAACACACACACAGAAACACACACAAACACACGCAAACACACACACACACACAACCGCACACACACAAACACACGCACACACACGCACACATACAAACACGCGCAAACACACACGCATAAACACACAAACACATACACACAAATACGCACACACACACAAGCACACCCACAAGCAAACACACACACAAACACACAAGAACACACTCAACCACACACAAACACACAAACACACACGAAGACACACAAGCACACACAACCAATGACACACACACACGCACACACAAACACACACACACATACGAACAAACACACACAACCACACACAACCACACAACACACACAAGCACAACCAACCACACAATCACACACAACCATACATAAATACACAACACACAAACACACGCACACGCCCAAACACACACACAGCCACACACAACCACGCACACACACGCACACACACTTGCACACACGCACACACACGCACATACACACACGCGCGCACACACGAACACACATGCACACACACACACACGCACACGCACACACACACGCACACACAACCCCGCGCACACACACGCACACACACACACACGCTTACACACGCACACACATGCACACACATGCACACACATGCACACGCCCGCACACACACGCACACACACACACACACACTCGCACACACGCGCACACACACACACACGCGCACACACACACGCACACACAATCACGCACACGCCCACACACGCACACACACGCTTGCAAACGCACGCGCAGGCAAACACACGCACACACGATCGCACACACTCACACATTCACTCATTCACACATTCACACATTCGCACACATGTACACATTCAAACATTCACACATCCACACGTTCACACATCCACACGTTCACACATGCACACAGTCACACATTTGAACCTCCGCACATTCACACATTCACACATTGACGCACTCATTCATTCACACTTTATCATATTCACACGTTCACGCATTCACACAGCCACACATCCACACTTTTACATTTTTTAGACATGCGCGCATTCACATATTCACACATTCGCACATTCAGGCATACACGCATTCACACATTCACACATCCACGCAGCCACACATTCACACATACACATATTCAAACATTCACACACTCACGTATCCACACACATTTATGCACGCGGTCTTGCTGCGCTTATCGATTGTGTCCACGTCCGCTTCTCGTTGACGCTCTAGCTCTTGTGTGTGTGTGTTGGTGTGGTCGCATTGGCTGCCTGACTCCCCTTGCAAGGGTGGCGACAGTGTTTCCAAGCTCGTTCCCAGTTCCCTCGGCTCGGTGAGGGCAGCCGGTTTGGGTACGCTATCATGCCGTCCTGCGTCCATCCAATTGGTTATCCGAGCAGCCCAAGGCATTGCTCACGACGGGCACCTTCTGCGACTCTGTGTGCGACGGCGCCGACTTCTCCGAGGACAACTGTAACAACATCGACCTGACACGCCCGAGTTTGGAAGGCTGGCGGGGCGGGCGATTCAAGAGCTGTCCCGCGAGTGAACACATCGAGTTGTTATCATTGCTACACTTTGTATTGCATTGGCTTCAGCCTGAAGTTGCCTTCAGGTTCGAGGCGATCTGATTTTATCTGCCTCACGATTTGTTCACAAGTACGTTGTCATGGCAGAGCCTACGATGCTTCGCGATCCGATGTGATGCGGTGCTGGGCGGCGCTTTGTGCTGCGACGCCATGGGATGTGGCCCGAAACCGTGCAAAGCAGGGCCGACGACCCCTTCCGGGAGGGTCAGGCCCGCATGCGGTCGGAAGGTCAGGCCGGGACGTCCCTGCTGCTGCTGCTGCTGCTGCTGCTCCTCCGACTCCACTCTCCTACTGTACGATTCTCTTCTCTCTTCTCCGCGCTCAACCGCTCCCCTGGATACCGTTTCATCCGGCCCCTTCTTGGGGCCCTCTTCTGGTCCCTCTTGAAAGCCTCGGGGTCCATCTTGGGGCCATCTTGGAGGAGATCGATCAAAGGATGCGCCGTAGTAGATTAGCGCTCTCCCTCAGGAGGCCAACATGTCCAACACCTGAATACAAACAGTGTTTTTGGCCTTCTCGCCGAGGCTTCTTGGGGCATCTTGGGTGCCTCTGGGAGGTCTCTTGGGAACCTCTTGGGGGCATCTTGGGGGCACCTGGGAGGCCTCTCGGGGCCGCCTGGGCACCTCTTGGGGCCGTCTTGGGGCATCCTTGGGAGCCTCGGGGGCCCCCTCGAGGCCATCTTGGAGGAGATCGATCAAAGCGGGGGCGGTCCTAATTGGGGTCCCTCCCCCAGGAGGCCCACATGTGGCCAACACCGCCAACACCTCAGTACGTAAAAGCAATGTTTTTTTGGCCTTCTCGACGAGGCCTCTTGGGGCGTCCTTGGTGCCTCTAGGGGCACTCTTGGGGCCTCCTGGGGGTCTCTCAGAAGCCTCTTCAGGGCATCCTGGGGGCCTCTTCGGGGCCTCCTGGGGCCTCCTGGGGCCTCCTTGACACCTCTTGGGGCCGCCTTGGGGCATCCTTGGTAGCCTCGGGGACCATTTTGGGGCCATCTTGGAAGAGATCGATCAAAGGATCGCGACCTCCAGGGGGACGGTGTAGGAGGAGGGGTAAACCCTGCCCCGAATGGGACGGGGGAAATATGGAACAGTAAACTCCCTAACTCCCTAAACCACTCAGGCCCAGAGGGCCGTGGGGATTCGCCGCCTGATGCGAGCCTTGTAGGCTGTCTGGAGGACGGGGCGCTTCGCCAGCGCGTCGACGAGGTCCGTGTCCTGGTGCGCCTCCCAGGGCTACCCCCCAGCACTTCTCGATCGGGTTCAGGGCTGGGGTGTGCGACGGAACGTGCTGGTTGATGATGTTGACCCGCTCATTCGCGCGCTGACTGGCGGTGTTCATGAGGAAGCGCCGACGGCGCGGCGTCCGCGGCGCCGCCGCGCGTCGCGGCGCGGACGGCACATCACCAGAGGTGTAGCATACACGTCACGGCGCTGACGGCACGGCGCCCGCCGCACGGGGCCCGCGGCGCAGCGTCGACGACGCGGCGCTCCTCAGTTCGAAAGGGGGCAGTGTGCAGCCAGTCATCGCAACGAAGCAGCGATGGCAATGATGCGGTGATGCTGGCGTTGCGGCTGGGACTTGGGATGCTTGCACCCAGTTCGAGCTTTGACCCCAGGGTCCTTCATGCCCGCTCGAACAGTTACTTCATATTGAGCACGCAAGGCATGCCCGGCCAACTTGGTGAAATGTCGCCCGGGGAAGATGTTGTTGTGGTAATTTCATGCGGGGGGAATTCAGAATGGGGTCAACGTGGCTAGGAGCGAACTCTCCCGCCTGAAATGACGTAGTAAGGCTATACCAGGGAGAACCTCGGACATTGTCCCGCCCGTCCAGGCCACATGGTATCGTGCTAGAAGTCTACGTGGGGAAGGGGACCGCTTGGCGTCGCCGTAGCCGTCTTTGCCCAAGATCATTCATTGTCGCAGCGGGTAAAATGGATGATGAGTAAGCGCGCTTTTCCGATAGTGGGCCCATTACCACCCCTTGACAGCAGCGCCCTCGGCCGCCGCCGCGCGCTGGCACGTGGCCCGCAGACTCAGGGCAAAATTGCCTGCTGCGGCCTGTGACCTCGAAGATTCCGCCTCGCGCAAGTCTTCTAGGCCGTCTTGCCGAGGACGGGGCGCTTCGCCAGCGCGTCGGCGAGGTCCGTGTCCTGGTGCGTCTCCCAGATCTACCCCTCAGCACTTCTCGATCGGGTTCAGGGCTGTGGCGCCCGCGGCGCTGCCGGCGCGGCGCCCGCCGTGCAGGGCCCGCGGCGCAGCGTCGACGACGCGGCGCTCCTCAGTTCGAAAGGGGGCAGTGTGCAGCCAGTCATCGCAACGAAGCAGCGATGGCAATGATGCGGTGACCCAGTCATCGCAACGAAGCAGAGAAGGCAGTGGTCGCCAGAGGTATAGCACCTTCGTCGCAGCTCTGACGGCACGTCGCCCGCCGTACAACGCCCGCGGCGCAGTCGCGACGACGCGGCGCAGCCAGTCATCGTAACGACGCAACGATTGCAGTGTTGCTACGCAGCTGGCGATGCGGCTGTGAACTGGGATGGCGCCCCCTTTCCGAGCGTTGGCCGCTCCGAAAGTTTTCTCATCTTCGGCGCGCGAGACATTTTTGGCCAAAGCGGAGACGCTTTGTTCCTATAATTTTGTGCGGGGAGATCCCGGACGGAATCAATGTGTCCGAGACTGAGTCTAGTCGAGAAATGACACGGGGGGAGGTTCGCCCCGACATGGTTGCGCACGATGCGTTCGCTCTACGCCAGGGAGAACTCCGGACAACTCCCGCCCGTCCAGGCCCAGGGGGGTCGTGCTAGGAGCCAGCGGGGGGATGGGGGACCCGCGTGACGTCGCCGCAGTCGTCTTTGCCCAAGATGATCGATGCTCGCAACCGATGAGCGGGATGACCGCTGCATGTCTTCTGCGGTGCGACCCGTGCTGCGCCCCTCGCAAGCAACGCGAGCGGCCGCCGCCGCGCGCTTGGCGCGCGCTCCCCGCATGCCCAGGGCAGAGCTGCCTGCGGAGCTCTGCGGCCTCGCCAATTCCGTCTCCTGCCTCGCTCGAGCCCGGTGGGCCGTCTCGCCGAGTGCGGGGCGCCTGCCGTCGTGTCGGCGAGGTCCATGGCCTAGTGCTCCTTCTCTGGGGCCAGCCCCGGACCTTGGCTTGGGTTTGAGTCTGGGCTCTTCGAGTGAACGCGCAAGAGGATGACATTGGCCCGCTCGTGCGCGCGCTGGCGCGCAGTGCTCGCGAGGAAGCGCCGACGGCGCGGCGCCCGCGGCACATTGCCAGAGGCATAGCACACACGTCGCAGCGCTGACGGCGCGGCTCCCGCGGCGCAGCGCTCGCGGTGCAGCGGCGACGACGCTGCGCCCCTGAGTTCGAGCAGGGACAGTGCGCGCCTGGTCATCGCAACAAAGCAGCGGTGGCAATGACGTAATGATGCTGGCGATTCGGCGGTGAACTGGGATGATGGCGCCCGGTTCGAGCGTTGACCCCAGGAGTCCGCGTCCTCGCTCGGGGGCTTATTTCACCGTGGACACGCGCGACGTTTCCGGCCGAATTGGTGGGAAGTCGCCCGTGAAGGGCTTTGTTCTTATAGTTTCAAGCGGGGAAATCAGCTCGGAGGAAATCTGACAGCGAGTCAATCCATTCGTGGGAAATGATGGGCGGGATTTTATCTCGAAGTGGTTCTGTGCGATTAGTTCGTCTCCCGGGAGAACTCCGGGAAACTTTCCCGCCCGTTTCGGCCGAAGGCGGTCGCGCTGGGGGTCTGCAGGGGGGAAGGGGGCGCGCGTTGCGTCGCCGTTGTCGCGGCCGCCCAAGAGGACTGACTTTTGTAGCGGGTCAGCGCGAAGATGGCTGCGGTGTTGCGATGTGACCGCTGCTGTGCCCCTTGACAGCTGCGCCTGTGGCCGCCGCCCCGCGCTCGCGCGTTCCCTGCAGGCCCCGGGCAAAGTGGCCTGCTGCGGTCTCCGACGTCGCCGATTTCATTGCCCGCCTCGCGCGAGCCTCATAGGCCGTCTTGCCGAGGACCGGGCGCTTCGCCAGCGCGTTGGCGAGGTCCGTGGCCTGGTGCGTCTTCCGGAGCCCCCCCCGCACTTCGCGATCGGTTTCAGGTCTGGGTTGTGCGACGGAACGCGCCAGATGATGACCCTGGCCCGCTCGTGCGCGCGCGGACATGCTGCGCTAATGGGAAGCGCTGGCGGCGCGGCGCCCGCGGCGCCGCCGTGCGGCGCGGCGGGGGTGGCACATCCTAAAGGTATAGCACCCACGTCGCAACGCTGACGGCGCGGCGCCCGCCGCGCAACGCCTGCTGCGCAGCGACGGCGACGCAGCGCCCCTCAGTATGAAAAGGGACAGAGCGCAGCTGGTCATCGCAACGAAGCAACAATGGTAATGGCGCAATGATGCTGTCGATGCGGCTGCGACCTGGGATGCTGGCGCCCATTTCGAGCGCGTGCCCCAGGGTTTCGCGTCCCCATGTAGAAAGTATATCCAGATTGAGCACGCAAGATATGTTTGGCCAAAGTGGTGCGAAGTCGCCCAGGAGAGGTTTCTTTCTTGTAATGTCATGTGGGGAGCCATCCAGGCCTGTCCTTTGTGAAATGGTAGGGGTCGATTTTATTTCGAAATGGTTTACGCTTACACCAAATAATTTTAAGTTTCGTGAAGGGTAAAGAGGGCCAGATGGAAGCCCTCTCGCTCATTCCTTTTCGTCGTCTGCCATCTTGGGTCAAACTGGCTCGAGCTTACAGTCGCGCCACTAAGCTGCCGCCCGATATCGAGATGGGGCGCCTTGTATGATTGGTGCCGTTTTTGTGGCCTTGCGGGAAGAGGTATTTCCAATGACCGATGTAGTATGGGGTTCTTAACAGAGGAAACGAATACTAGAGTATGAAATCTGAAGTGTCGTCAGCCGACATATTCCTCTTCCTCCTTCTGGGTCCTCCTGTTCTTCTTCCCTTTGGGTCACTCCTCCTCTTCCTCCTCCTGTGTCCTCTTGTGTGACTGGGTGGCGAACCTCTGTGTCCTGGACATCGGCCTCGCGGCCAGGACACTTGGCAGTACCACTTCCGAGCCACATTCCGTGACTTTGTTGTCCTCTTTTTCTCCCTCCCGTTTTTTGGAATCGAAATTGTGTAAGACGGTCAGCAGGCCTGATTGTTATTGCTGCGACCAGTCTGCCCCCGTGCCCTGTGGGGTGGTCTCCTCCTTCGTCTGCTTCGGTGCTGGAGTGTTGCTGTTGGAGATGTATTCTGGAATTGGTGTGGCGGGGGCAGGAGTGTTGCTGATGACGTGCTACAGTTGTGCGACCTCCCAAATTTACAGCTTCTTTTGCGATTGAGTTCCATGTTTTGGTCGATGTACGGTTCGATGCTTCAAATGATGGAGTTCTATATTGGGACAGCCATGGCGCAGTCGCAAGTAGCTGCTGAGCTTGCAAGCATCCATTATTCTCTGGTTTGGTTTGACCCGAGGTCGAAGTATTTCCCGCGTGAGAGCTGGTTTGAATTGGTCGGCGCTTGTAGGCTGGTGTCGTGTGGTAGTGTTTTTTTGCGACATGGTTTGGTCTGAAGTTGAATGATTTGGCGCGTTGTGGTCGAGTATGCAAAGGTCGGTGTCGTTCAACCAATCCCCGTCCCCATCCCCATCCCCTTCGAGACCCCCACCAATTACCACCCCAGTTGGGGAGACACCCCATCGAAACTCGAAGGGAACGCCCTATATGTCCCCTATCGAGGGGGCAAATGGGCCAGTGGGGCCCGGGCCACGCCGCTGGGGATGGGGATCGGTTGAACGATACTCACAAGGAGGAACCAAAGGAACAGGAAGGGCAGAGAAAAACCAAAGGGAGCATTGGCACGACGAGAACGGCGTGGCACCCGACTTGGACGTGCTTCTCCGTGCTCGCTGCGCCTGGAGAGGCGCTCGCGGGCCTTTTTTGGGGGCCGTCCTCGGACGTCTCGAGGGCCTTGCGCGTCATGCTTTTGGCACTTCTGTGCTCTCTGAGCTGTGAGCCGTCGTGTCGGCCGAAAAACCAACGACACCACTAGGGGGCCAGATGCGAACCCTACCCTTACCCCCCACGATTTCTGAGGGGGAGGATGGGGTTCACTTCGCTCGGGAGCTCCCAAACGAAGTGAACCCCACCCTCCCCCTCAGAAATCGTGGGGGGTAGGGGTAGGGTTCGCATCTGGCTCCCTAACCACGCAACCTGCGGCCCTCCATGTTGCGCTACGGCCCATCGGGGGCCGTGGCGTATGCCACGCAAAAGCCCACGCCAGACGTCCTGGTATGCGCTACGGCCCGTGGGGCCGCAAGTGGGTGGTGCCATGTGTTTTCTGGTCCATTTCTGGGGGCCGTTCGAGTAGCCTACTGGTAGCCTATTGCTGGCTATTTTTTGGGGGGGGTGTCCCGACATCTCAGGAGCCACTTGCACCGTCCTGTAGGCCCCTCGGGCGCTTTCTGAACCGTCTGAAGGGCTTCTTTGACCCTCTTGGAGGTCTCCTGGGGGCCTCTTGGGCTGTCGTGGGAGCCTCTTGGGAGTGCGCCTCTTGGGTGCGTCTTGGGGACCTCTTGGGAAGAAGGGGCGGCCGATTGCGGAACCTGCTGGTGCACTGGGGGGTACTTGGGACGTAGAGGCAGGGCCGACCTCACACCGTGTGGTCGTGTTTTGCTCACCAGGGGCCCTCGGCTCCAGAGGCGAAAGAGCAGGCCCTGACGTCCGAGTCTCCGAGGCCACCCACCGCCTTCGTGCCTGGTGGGCTCCGTTGCCGGGGGGCTGCCGAGCACCCGTGCGTCCGCGCGCGCCTGTGGGCCCGCACCTTGCCGGCTCGAGCCACCGCCCCGAGGGCGTGGCCGGAACCGGGCGCGGTCGTAGAACGCGGCGGCGTTTCGGGGGGCGCCCGCGGGCTTGGCGGGAGATGATGCCGCCGGGGGGCAGCCAGGGGCTGCGGCCTGCGCTGACGCCAGGCTCCGTGACCGCGGACCTACTGGCGCAGGCGGCCGCGGCCGCGCAGGCGGCGGTCTTCGCGACGCCGGCGCCCGTGGGGGGCCAGCCGAGCCAGCCGAGGCAGCCACAGGTGCCGATTCAGCCGCAGCAGCCGCAGCAGCCGAAGCAGCCGAAGGAGCCCAAGGAGAACGTGGCCAACCTGATGCCGATCCTGACCCCTGGGGCACAGAACCCCCCGCCGAGCAGGCCACTGGTGGAGTGCATGGAGGAGAGGTGGAGCAAGGAGGCGGAGGCGGCCGGCGATGGGAGGGAGCCGATGAAGTGGAAGCCGATCACGGAGACCTCGAAGGCCCCCAAGAAGAAGAAGGGCACTGACTGGGGCGCCAGCGCGATGCTGACCCCGCCCATGGTCATCCAGCAGGCCGAGTGGGAGCTGTGGAGGCTGACCACGCACTGCGGGGACCTGAATACGCCCAACGAGGTGCTTTACGAGGAGCTAGAAGGCCTCATCGCGCTCCGGGCCCGTATGATGGAGATGTCGGGCATGGCCTCGCCCAAGCACATCGTGCACACCGTCGCCACCGCGCTCGCCGAGAGCGGCCTTCACATGGCCATCGCGGATCTGGTGGCTCTGCCGGCCGTCGCCGCGGTCGCGGGGCGCCTGGACATGCCCGGCTTCCTCGCCAAGCACCCCGAGCTCTTCACCGTCCTGGACGACCCGAACACGCCCGGCGCCAAGACGGTGACGCTGACCGGCGAGGTGCCGCCCGCGCCCGAGCCGGAGCCGGCTGGCGAGGAGCCGCTGGCGAAGAGGCCCAGGATCGAGATCCCTTCCACGGCGCATGCGGCGCAGGCATCGTGGGCGCAGAGCATCCTCCTCCCCCTCGTCCTCCTCCTCCGCCTCCGCCTCCGCCTCCTCCTCCTTCCCCCCTCTTTCCTTCCCTCTCTCCTTCCCTCCTCCTCCTCGCCCTTGTCGTCGTCCCCGCTCCTCCCACGCGGCCCCCCTCCCCCCGTGGGCGAAGGCACACATCCGTGCCCGCGGCCTCGCGGGCCGGGCCCCAGAGCCGCGACCGCGGGGGCACGGGGCGCCTATCCGCGGCATGCCCCGCGCGGAACGAAGCCGTGCGACCGCGTATCCGCGGGATCGCGCCCGCCCTGGAGTCCAGACCGCGAGGGCGCGGACGCGGACAGTCAGAGCCCCGAATCATCAGGGGTAACTCGGGTCAGGGCTCACTCGGGTTCGTTTTTCGGGAATCCGAACCCGACTTACCCCGGACCCGAGTTACCCCGGATAACTCGGGCGCCCAAGACATGTTCGCCGCTCGTGGCAGGCGGCGCAGGTGGCGCAGGCGGCGCAGACTGCCTACGACCCCGAGAAGGCCGCCGAGGCGGTGACGAAGATCGGTGACAGGGTGGCGGAGATGCTGGCCGAGGCGGAGGGCAACCGGCTGAAGCTCGACGAACTGGCCCTCGACGAGACCATCAAGGAGCTCCGGAAGGGCATCTCCAAGACCAAGAACAAGATGGGGCAGATCATCAAGGACCAGGAGGGGGAAAGACACACACACACAGGAGCAACTCATCGTCGACTCCCAGGAACAGCTGGGGGAAATCTGGGACGCGAGGGGGCAGTCGAAGGCCCAGAAAACGGAGGGGGAACTCACATGGAGCATCCCGGGGTCGGTGCACGTTTTTCTTCTTGTCGTGTGTACCTGGGCCCCGTCGAAGGACGCGGGGCGCTTCGAGCTCAAGCAGGCCCCGATCGCCGAGGGCGCGCAGCAGACGTGCAACTGGGTGAGCATGGTGTTCTCCTAGGGGGCCCCCGCGTGCTCCCGCCGCGGCACGGGCTCGCGACTTTAGCCGCAGAGGCGAAGGGCCAGACAGGCGCGCCCGCTCCGCCCCAGGACCATCGACCCTCTCTCCATTGTATCCTATATTCGAAAAAATGGGAAATAAAGTTTAAATATAAATGAGCTATGACAAATAATCAATAAACATAAAAAAGAAAAAATGAAGACATGGAAACTATAAGCAATAGTTCAACATAGACAAGATAAATGCATCCTATATTCGAAGAGGCCTGCGTCCAGAGTCTCTTCGCGCGCACCTCGGGGCCTGGCGGGGAGAGGGTGCGACGTCTTCCGCGCGCAGGCGGCTTCGGCCTCGCTGTGGGGGGCGCGTTGCTCGATGCGCTGTCGCCTGTGGCTCCGGGAGGCGCGAGAAGAAGGTCGCCTGTCGCTGACTCGCGACCCCCTCCTTTACTCGAGAGGCTTACGCCATCCCACCGACCCCCAGAAGAGGAGATGCGCGGCTTCCGATGTTGTATCCCGACGTGCTCTCTGCGTGTAGTTGCGACTGATTCGTCCTCCTTGTCCTCCGCGTCTGCTGTGCGGCTTCTTGGGGACTCGATTGGGGGACCTGGGGGGACAGCCTCTTGGAGCCTGTTCTCAGGGCTTCTAGGGCTTTTTGGTGCCCTCTTGGGGGGCTTCTTGGGGGCCTCTTGGGGGGCATGTTGGGGCCGTCCTGGGGGCCTTTTGTGGGGCAGGGCTGCCTGGGCCCCTGCGAGTGTCCAGTCTTGTGCCCCTCTTGACGGCTTTTTTGGCTCTCCTGGGGGCCTCTTGGACCGCCTTGGGGCCCCGTTGTGGCGTCTCCGCGCCCTCTTGGGGGCCTCTTGGGCCGTCTCGGGACGGCCTGGGGGCCTGTGGGGTCGTTGTGGATTCTCGGAAGGCCGACTAGGCGAGAACGCGACAACATTTTCTATACCCATGGGGAATCCACGTTTTTGTTTGGCATTTTCAGGCCCTATTGTGGGTCCTGTGTGCACTCCCAGCGGGAGACAGAGAGAGAGAGAGAGAGAGAAAGCTTGTGAGGGTGCTCTCTCGAGTCGCTCGACGGAGCTTCAGGTTGCCTCTCCAGTGCATCCCCCCAGCCAGAGAGAGAAGGTTCCTTCTGTGGCCAGTCGACGGGGCAAGGAGTCTGCGAGGATTCCTTTTCCCGCAGCTGGACAGGTGGCCTCATTGAGATTCTCTCTTCGGCGACACCAGGATGGGACACGGGGTCCTGTAAGGGTTCCCTCTCCGGTCGACCCCGCACCAGACAGAGGGCTGGCGAAGGTTCCAGCCATCCGACGCGACGGGACGAGTAGATTGCGAATTCTGTTCTGCTGGTCGCGCAGCGGGGCGCGGGCCCTGCAAAGGCTCCCTCCCCCGCAACCGGACAGGGAGGCTTTCTGGCGACACCCGGACAGGACAGGGAGCGAAGGTCCGTTCTCCAGTCGGCCAGGCAGGGGGCCCGTGAGGGTTCCCTGTCCAGTCGGCCCCGCTCCGGACGGGGGGCTCGTGAAGGTTCGCTCCACGGTCATTCGACAGCACAATCGGCCTGCGAAGATTCCTTTTCCCGTGAGTGCCTGCGATGCGGCACGGCATTGCCAAAAGGTGATGACGACAGGAGCACCCGGGGCCCAAACATCGTGATAGAAATACGTTGGGGAGCACCATGAACTAACACGCGACGAAAACTTTACGATTGGGAGCACCAGGAGCCGAATAGTGAGAACACTTGTATTTGGGAGCGCCAGCTGTGAAACAAGCTGTGTTTGCTTGAGAATCTACCCGATAGCCGCCTGGGATGCAAACCATGAGTTTGGAAGCCTAGGGTGGGCTTAAAGGTGACGACGACATTACGCTTGAATCTCCAGGGGCCAAACATTGACACCAGTGCTACGCGATGGAGCACCAGGAGCGCGAATGTGCGAATGTTCCTCGCGTCGCAGGACTGAGTATCAAACCACTAGAACTAACCAACGATTCTGGTGATCGTGGTGATAATGATGATGCTGATGATGATGCTGATGGTGATGATGAGGATGATGATGAGGATGATGACGCTGGTGATGATGATGCTGATGATGCTGTGGTTGCTGTTGCTGCTGTTGTTGTTGCTGCTGTTGCTGTTGTTGATACTGTTGTTGTTGTTGTTGTTGTTGTTGTTGTTGTTGTTGTTGTTGTTGTTGTTGTTGTTGTTGTTGCTGTCGTTGTTGCTGCTGCTGTCGTTGTTTTCGTTGCTGTCGTTATTGTTTTTGTTGTCCATGGTGTTGCTGTTGATGTTGATGCTGTTGTTGCTGCTGCTGCTGGTGTTGTTGTCGTCGTCGTCGTTGATGATGTTGTTGCTGCTGCATGTTTGATGACGAGGTCGATGATAGTATTGATACGTACTGATGCATCGCGCATCCCCGCCAGCCAACTTAGAAACGTTTCCCATGAGAGTTGCTCGGATGAGGCGGTTGAAGGAGGGGAGGATGATGATCAAGAGCGAGGAGGAACAGGAGCAGGAAGAGGACTAGGAGGAGGAAGAGGAGGAAGAGGAGGAGGAGGAGGACGAGGACGAGGATGATAAGGACCAACGGGAGAGGAAGAGAAGGTGGACGACGATGCGTTCTTCGCGGATCTTTTGTTGTGAAAGTCTCTTGGAGGAATCTTGGGGCCTTCTTTCAGGAGGGAAAGAAACACACAGACACAATCAATCGACGATCCCCAGGAACTATGGGAAAATATGGGAAGTGGGGGGGAAGACAGAAGCACCAAAAATATGGGAAAATATGGGGTTTTAGTTGTGTGTATTTATTTGTGTGTCCCAGGGCCCCTTCATTCGGGGGGCCTCTGGAGGGAGCCTCTCGGGGCCTTCTGGAGGGAGCCTCTTAAGGCTGCAAAGGTCCATCGGAGGCCCAAAGGCGAGAAAGCACACATCGGTGAGTCGATCTTCGTTCGGGAGAGATCGTGGCTTCTTCGGGGTGTCCTTGGGGGGCTCCAGGACCACTTGAAGCCGTCTTGTGGCCGTCTCGGGGCCTCTTAGGGGTGTGTGCGGAGGCCCTCATGGAGCCTCTCTCCCCGCACACGCCGCAAGCTGTCTCGCTTACTCACATCCTTCCTCCCGATGCAAACGCAGCGCCCGAGCCTCAGCATATTAATCGGTCGCCGTTGGGCAGCCACTTGGAACCAATACAAGCGCCAGACAAGCGACGCGGGCGAGGTGCACCATGCCACGCGCGTCACGCGCACCAGGCGGTCCAGGCGCCCCAGAAGCCCAACTGTGCCAGACGGCGCCAGGTGCGCCAAGTGTGCCACGTGCAACATGTCGACCCCCCCGCCATCCCTGTAAGAGGCAATGCGAAATGGCGGCGGGGAGGCCATCCTGGTGCATGGGATGTGCCCCCGCAGTCACTTGCATTGGCTTTCGGCACGGACGGTGCCCTCCGGCACACCAGGCCATCCGAGCCCCCCCCCATGGTCCTTGTCAGGAGCGATGCAGCGTGGCCATGGGCGGCGCCCGCGCACGGCCCAATCTCTGTTGCCGCAAGGGGTTGTGCTCTGCATTGCTCTTGACCGTGGCTGGCGGGGGGGGGTCTTGGCATGGTGCCGAGATTACCGCTGGTTGGGCAGGGGAGGGGGTGCTCACTCACAAGGGGCCAGGTTCACTCTCTCCCCAGATCAGCGGGGAAGAGGTTCTGGAAGAGTGGGGGCCAGAACCGTCGTATCGCCTGCGCCCAGAAGGCCAGCGACATCATGGTACTGATGGTGATGGCTATGGTGGTGTTGGCGGTGATGATGGCGACGGCGGTGCCGATGATGGTGGTGATTAGGATGCTGCTGATGATGACGACGACGAAGACGACGAGGATGCTGCTGCTGATGATGATGGTGATGATGATGATAGTAATGATGGTGATGATGATGGTGGTGATGGTGTTTGTGATGGTAGTGATGATGATGATGATGATGATGATGATGATGTTGATGCTGATGATGATGATGATGATGATGATGATGATGATGATGATGATACCGATGACGAGGATGATGATGATGATGATGATGATGATGATGATGATGATGATGATGACGATTGCGATGATGATGATTGCGATGATGAATATGATGATGATGATGATGATGACGATGACGATGATGATGATGATGATGATGATGATGATGATGATGATGATGATGATGATGATGATGATGATGATGATGATGATGATGATGATGATGATGATGATGATGTTTGATGATGATGATGATGATGATGATGATGATGATGATGATGATGATGATGATGACGATTCTGGTGGTGGTGGTGGTGGTGGTGGTGGTGGTGGTGGTGATGGGTGATGGTGATGGTGATGGTGATGGTGATGGTGATGGTGACGGCGAGGAGGGTGGATGATGTTCCTGCTCCTGCGCGGGGGGGCCTCGAGGAAACGACCACCCCACCCCGGCTGCGCTGCAACGGAGCCTCCGCAGCCCACTCCCAGCCCGAGCCCGAGCCGGCCTCGGGGGCCCCGAGGCCGCTGTGTGGGATGCACCCCGCGGCCGCGGCGCGGCGGCTCCTGGCCAGGCCACCCGCGCCTGGCGCCGGGGGCCGCTGGCCGGGCGCGGCCTGACCGGCTCGGTGGCACGCCTCGGGGGGCCTTTTGGGTGCAGACGAGCAGCCGACGTCGGGGGCGGAAGAGAGGGGGGTGATGACTAGGGGGGGGGGTGGATGTCATGGCGGGGGGCATGATATTTCCCCAGATTCCATGGCGCCTCCTCTTATTTCATGACGTCCCTGGCCCCCCCGCTGGGCCGCGCACGTGCCGCCGGTCATGATTTGCACCCCCCCCTCTTGGATACCCCCCTCTTGGCCGCTCCCGATGATGTGAAGAGGCCTCCTCCCGAAGAGCTGGGCCGGCGTCTCCTGGCCAGCTCGTCGGGGAGCGGGCCCCTTTTTCTGGAGCACGCTCGCCCCTTTCCGCGTCGGCTGTAGAAGTCGGCTCCGGCTCGTGCTCCTAGTGTTCCAGGAAGCTTGCCCAGATTTCGTCATGTATGCGTTTCTAGATCCTATTTCTGGCTGTGTGTCCTCAGAATTCCGTCTTGAGAGTGCGTTCGCGTGCGCTACAACCCTCCTCGAAAGCAAGCGCAAGTTTTGCACTGTTGATAGACGCACGAAGCGCGGCCCGCGGGGTCAGATTGTTGCTTTAGCAGTCGCCAGTCTCGGCGCGAAAATTGAATTTTTGGGGTCCCTGGGCGCCGCCACGTTGCGGGAAAAACTTGCGCTTGCTTTTGAGGAGGGATGTCGCGTCTGGTAACTGAGAAGAGAGCGCCGAGCCAGCGTCGCTTAGCATCGACTGGCGTGGATTCCTAAGAGCCAGCAAGGTGGTCTGGGAGGCCCTCCCGTGAGCTGCCACAGAAGACCAACAGCAGCTGGAGCGGCTTCCGTCGCGCGGCGCCGCTGTTTGGGTCCGCCGCCGGCGCCTGGCAGCGCCCGCTCGCCCCGCCATGTGGGCGCGGCGCCTGGGCGTGCCGCACCTGTGGCCGTCGCGCGTGAAGGTGTTCGTGCTGGGCCTGATGACGGCCGTGGCCATCTTCAGCGTCTTCCAGTACCTGCACGGCGCGAACGTCGAGTACTTGGACCTCGGGGTGAGTCGGGCGTGTCCCCCTGCAGGCAGAGCTTCGACGGAGAATTAAGATTTCCCCCCAAAGCAAACACAACAATAATAGAAAGTCGTCCCCATATTATTGTTTGAGTATTTTTGCAAATTCCCCCTGTAGAGGGACATGCCCGACTTAAACCCTGGGGGCAGCGATATCGGGGAATGCGCTCTGGGGGGGGGGGACGCTTCGAGCCAGGATCGGCGGTCAATCGCCAGTAGATTGGCGAGAGGCCCCCGATGTTGACCCCGCACGTTCTTGTGCGGGGTGGGCTACAGTCGAGGATTTGACCAAGGAGCCCTAAATAAGGAACGAGTTTTTTCTGTTTCCTATAATTTAGACTTCGACTTCCCATCGAAAACTTTACGAAAACCTAGGCAAGGTGTGGAACAAGTCAGGAACACCGAGCCCCTTTAGCGCCCCGACTGTACATCCGTCAGAGCTCGTGAGCGAAGCGTCAGCGTTCACGGACTCCGGATCTCGTTCAAGGGAGGCAGGACTCTGGTCTGGACCCTGGGCACTCTCTTCGAGCTTCTGTTCTTTGTAAAATGTTCGTATCTCTGGACCTGGATTGCGGCTTAAGAAAACGCACGGAGTGAAGCCGATCTTCCTTGCAGCAGGGGAGTATCAGGCCCCTACCAGCGATGTATCGCCCAAAGGGGCGGGATACGCCCCTGCTCCCCTGAGCCCCCCCCCTTGCCCCCCCTCGGCCTGCCCCCCCCCCCCCCCACCCCCGTTGAGCCGATCCCCCCTGGTCCCCCGTGAGCCTCCCCCCCGCCCGGAGACCTCTGCCGACCGAGCCGCACCCTGGGCCCATGTCCCTTAGGGCTTGTCGACTTTTCGCCAATCGACATGTGAGAATCGAACCAGATAAACCCAGGTAAATGCAGATAAATCGAGGTAAATCCAGGTAAATCTAGCTAAATCTTGGTAAATCCAGGTAAATCCAGAGATCTCCAGGGAAAGTTCGAGCACTTCGCGGCCGCTCCAGCGCGAGTCGACGGACGGCAGAAGTCGTTAAGCCTTTAACGACCATGTCCCCTGAGCCTGGGCCCCCTTTACAGTGAGCGGCGTGAACAAGGAACACTCATGCTTTTCAAAAGGGGCTCGGTTGTTCCTCGGGTGCGTTATCTCTCGTTCCTGATGCGCTGTGCATTCTATGTCGTTCCTTATGCGTTACTCCCTGGGAAGAAGGGTGCTTCGTTCCTTAGATATCGTTCCTTAGGTCAAGCCGATCACTGTACAGTCCAGCCGCTCTGAGATCAGGAACTCTCTGGGCTCAGGAGGGGCTCGGGCTGCCGGGCCGTTCCTCGGGCCCGGGTCGGGGGACTTCGTCTGTGGCCGAGGCTCGCCGCGGCCCAGAGGCCTTTTCGCTCCTTCTATTTGGCGCTCCTCCTGGTAGCCCCATGGCCCCTGTCGCTGAAAGAAAATGAGCCCTTTTCGTGTGGGAGGGGCCCCGTGCTCCTCAAATGTTCCGCAGCTTGCCTGAGGCTTTCCTGAGGTCTTCGTTCCTCCCCCCCCTTCCTCCTCCCCTCCCTCCTCTTGGACGTGCCAGTGATGTACGTAGCGTTCAATGTTTCCGGCCCAGGCTGCAGGTCTGGAGT
Organism: Prorocentrum cordatum; assembly: GCA_963575745.1. Classification (NCBI taxonomy): domain Eukaryota; class Dinophyceae; order Prorocentrales; family Prorocentraceae; genus Prorocentrum; species Prorocentrum cordatum. The sequence goes on from CAUYUJ010015404.1 coordinate 42,350, forward strand.
CGTCAGTCACAGAGCCACAGCTGCCGCCATCAGCTGCCCAATCAATCAATTCGGTGGGAAGTCGAAGTTGAACTTCTGGAGAAAAGGGGCCTCGTTCCTTATTCAGGGTTCCTCTTAGGTCCACGCCAGATGAAGAACCGAGCCCCGGGAGGTCTGTGCCGCGCTGCCCCTCAGGACCTGGAGCGCCCCATGTCCCGGGAGATCCTCTGCCGCCTGCCGCCGGCCGAGTGCCTGCCCGCGGACGACCCGGTGGAGTGCACCATCGGCCTGGAGGCGATCGGGCGGGTGGTAATTGTTTTGTCAAAGTCGAGTCGTGGAGAGGAGGCACGCTGCCAAGTCATTTCCAGATGTCTAGAAATATGCTTCGAACATTTTTGGTCTGCGGGTCGGGAGCGGGCCCCTTCCGGTCAAGAGCTAAACGGGACGCGGTTAGCCCTAATTGGGGAGACAGGGCGCGGGCGGGCGGGGCCTCAGGCGGCCGGAGGGCTCAGAAAACAGGCGGTGCAAACAAATGCTTCAAACATGTGGTTATTAAATATGTAAAACCATGTTTCAAACATGTTTTGACCATGTTTTGCACATGTTAAACACATCTTTAATTCAATGATAGGGCTGTTAGAGTGTCCATCGTCGTGGCATCCACAAGTTAATTGTTGGAGGTTGATAGACCTCCTGCCCCGACACGTCGATTAGCGAATTGTTGACGCTTCGCGTATCCCCACCAGCCCATCCAGAAACGATGCCCAGGGGAGTTGAGGTGATCAGGGAAGTCGGGGAGCATGCAGAATAACAAAGGGCGGGGGAAGCTGTCACGTACCCCAAGAGGGGGAGGATGGAGAAGGAATCCTCGTCGGAGGGGGAGGGGGAGGAAGAGGAGGAGGAGGAGGAGGAATGAGGAGGAGGATGTGGAGTAGGGAGAGGACGAGGAGGACGAGAAGGAGGAGAAGGAGCAGAGGGAGGAGAAGAAGGAGAAGGAGGAAAAGGAGGAGGAGGAAGAGGGGGATGAGAAATTGAAGAGGAGGGCGAACCGAAGAGCCAGAAGCGTCTTAAATGCATTTCGGAGATCCTCTTGAGGCTTCTTGGGGGTCTCTTGTGAGCCTCTTGGAGGCCTCTTGGGCGCCTCTTGGGGCCGTCTGGGCGCCTCTTGGGGCGCTCTTGGGGCGCTCTTGGGGGCTGTAGGGGCGCTCTTGGGGCCATCTTGGAGGAGATCGATCAACGAAGGGGGGTTCCCTAATTAGCCTCCCCCCTCAGGAGCTCCAAACATCGCCTCTTGGGGCGCTCTTGGGGCGCTCTTGGAGCGCTCTTGGGCGCTCTTGGGGCCGTCTTGGGGCTCTCTTGGGCCTCTTGTGGGGCCCTCTTGGGCCATCTTGCAGCCATCTTGAGGCCTTGGATGGCCATCGGAAGCGAAACGGGGAGAAAGCAAAACACATTGATTTTCCTAAGGTTTTGGAACGATTTTGGCCTCTTCGGGGGCCACTTGGAGCCGTCTTGGGGCCGTCTTTGGGCCTCTTGGAACCATCATAGGAGCCATCTCGAGCGATCTTGTGCTATCTTGAGCCATCTTGGAGCTCATCTTGGGCTCTCTGACGCGCTCTTGAAGCCATCTTGGGGCCAAAAGAGCCGTCCGACCGCTCGGGGAACTCCCCGTCCAGGTCCAGGGGAGGGGGTAGGGGGAGGGATAAACCCCTCCCCGAGGGGGAAGAGGGAGGGGTGGAAGAGGATCTGTTCTAGACCACCTACGCCCAGAGGGCTGGTGGGATTGGAGTCGCGGCCGTCATTTTTGCGGGTCCAGGTCCGTCGGTTTCGGTCCCAGGCCGTTTGCACTAAAGGGAGGTCTACTAAAGGGAGGGTTGTCCACCGCCGAAATTGGGGGGTGGCCCACGTGGGGGGTGAAGACAGAAGGACCTTAGTAGGGCCCTTTAGGATCCTTGTCCTTCACCCCGAATCGAGGTCACCCGCCCTTGCCACCCGCCCGAGAAGAAGTCTAGGCCTCCCAGATGGGGTCGGAGCAGCTGGGGTAGGAGGATCGCGCCGCATCGCCGATGCATCTCCGACAGGGCTCGATGTGGAGCCCGCTTTTCTCCACGCCGACGTCGCCGATGCATCGCCGACGTCGCCGATGCATCGCTGATGCATCGGTTACGTATCGCAGATGCGTCGTCGAAGCAGGGCGATCCTCCGATCCCATCTACCTGGACCCCATCTAGGAGGTCTGTAAGGAGAGCATCGGCCATTTCTGGCACGCCCTGAACCTCAGCAGTCCGTGCCCACTCCCGCCAACGTCGGCCGGGAGTAGCGGCCAGCTCAGCACGCAGACGTGTCATAACCCATCCATCCCGCTGTCATACATCACGGGTCACATGGCAAGCCTTCGGACAGTGAATGGTGGGACGAACCACTTCCGCCTCTGGAGCATTCTGTTCCTGGTCCTCACGTCCCTGCTCAGCGTCTCGATAGTCGTCCACGACCTGGCGCTGCTGGAGGAGAGCTTACGGCCCAGCATCCTGTCGATGCCGAACATGAAGTATGCCTCCCCCTGCCTCTGGAGCTTCCTGTCCTGCACTTACTGCCGGCACCGCATGCGGTTCCTGAGAAGGCGCAACCGCTGCCTGTATTGGACGTGTTTGGTGCCTGTCTGGACGATCTCGTCCTCCTTGGCATTCATGGTGGTTATGTACCCTGTCTCGCTGCTGGCGAGCTTTGTTGCCCCCGTGAAGATGTCGCGCATCATGGTGTTCCTCTCAAGTATATTCTGCATTTTGTGGTCTGTGGTGTTCGTCGTGGTGACCGCTGGCCTCGACAACCAGCCCTACGCCGTGCTCTGGGGCAGCGAGCCCAGCGATGCCACCGGCCTACGCTGTGTCTGCCTCTGTGAGTTCCCGCTGAGCAGGGACGTGAGCATTCGAATCGTGGTGCTGGGGCTTGGCGTCTGCGTGCACTCCTTTAGCCTGGCGCTGCGTGCCCTCAAGGGGCTCCGGCGCGCACAGTGGGCGAACATGTTCAGCATACTGTACGCCGTGCCGATAGAGGCCTTCCCCGTGGTGTGGGAGCGCCCCGCCGACGCTGGCGGAGGCCCCGTCCAGTGGAGGTGCGCGGGCGAGGCCGTGCAATCCGAGCCAGCCTTCGACCCCTTCTGCCTCATGGACGAGCAGCCCGAGTCGGCCTGCACGCGGCTCCAGCTGTGCGGGCCGGTGAAGATGCCAGAGGACCTCGGCATCACCCAAGCGTACTTGTACTGTGTGTGTGCGTCGCCCCTGGCCTCCTCCTCCTCCTCCTCCTCCTCCTCCTCCTCCTCCTCCTCCTCCTCCTCCTCCTCCTCCCCCTCCGCCCCCTCCTCCTCCTCCTCCACCTCCTTCTCCTCCTCCTCCTCCTCCTCCTTCTCTGTTTCCTCCTCCTCCTGCTCCTCCTCTTCCTCCTTCTCCTCCCCCTGTGTGTGTGTGTGTGTGCGTGTGTCTGGGTGCGTCGCCTCTGGCCTCCTCCTGCCTACTGCCTCGGTCTTGCATGCTACGCCGTCTCGGGGTCGTCCCTTCGCCTCATCCTCGTCGACTGGCCTGCGGCCTGCTCCAGCTCCGTGCCGCTCTCTCCGTTTCCCCGTCTCCCCGTCGCCCCTCCCCTGCTGTTCCCCTCGCGACGGCCCCCCCTGCGAGTGATGCTGCTGCTCCCCCACACGGGCGGATCCATCCAGGCGCACCGCGTCTCTTCGCCCGGCTTTCTACGCCGTGCCGCCGCGCGCGGGGTCGCGACGCCCAAGCGTGTGTGCGTCGACCACCCCCCCAGGGGCGACGCGCGCGCTCGGAGGTCTCACAGTGTGAGCTCCGGGGCGGGCGCTTTCTGGCTCTGCCTCCTGGGCAGCGACGTGCTGAGAGGTGTCTGTGCGATGTGTTCGGTTGGGGCGTGCGCCTCCCACGAGGGCGCATAGTGCTAGGATGTCCTCCTGCGTCCCAGAGGACGTGTTCCAGTTTTGGGAGCCGTACACGGCGGCGCTGGACACCAAGATCGGCTGCTGCGGCTTCCCCCAGCCGGAGAAATCGGAGTGGACCGACGACAGCGACGCGGAGGAGAAGAGTGGGAAGGCCCCCGAGCAGCCCGCCCACGAGGCACCCCGCGGCGGGCCCAACGGGGCGGTGCTCGGGAGGCCAGTCTACAGCGAGCAGGACGCGACGAGTTCCCCCTCGCCCTCCCCTTCCCCCTCCTCCTCCACCACCTTCTCCTCCTCCTCCTCGAGTTCCCCCCCCTCCTCTTTCTCCTCTTTCTCCTCCTTCTCCTCCTCCTCCTCCTCCTCCTCGAGACCCCCCCTCCTCTTCCTCCTCCTCTTCCTCTTCCTCCAGCGAGCAGGACGCGACGAGTTCCCTCAACGACCACAGGGTGGACCCAGGTGCCTCGAGCGCGCAGGCGCTCCAGCTCTGGGCGCGCTGGGAGGCTGCGGCGCCGCCCGCTGGTAGCGGCCAGCCCGACTGCAGAGCCAGGACTGCTCCTCCTCCTCCTCCTCCTCCTCCTCCTCCTGCTCCTCCTCCTCCTCCTTCTCCTCCTTATCCTCCTGCTTCCCCTGCTCCTCCTCCTCGTCGTCCTCCTCCTCCTCCTGCCTCCCTCCTCCTCCTCCTTCTTCTCCTCCTTATCCTCCTGCTTCCTCCTCCTCCTCCTCCTCCTCCTCCTGCTCCTCCTCCCCTCCTCCTCCCCTCCTCCCTCCTCCCCCTCCTCCTCCTCCTCCTCCCCTCCTCCTCCTCCTCCTCCTCCTCCTCCTCCTCCTCCTCCTCCTCCTGGGTGCACGCAGGAGGCGGCCCTTCGCTGGACCCTGAGGGGCCCCGGCGTTGCATTTTTCTCACACCGGGCGTGTTCGCCCGGTGGCGGGCCCAGGGCCCTCGCAGGTCGAGACGGGCCGGAGCACGGACGCGGAGCGATGGGGTCCCTGTGGCTTCAAAGACGTGGTTGCTCGCGATGCTGCAGAGGAGGAGGAGGAGGAGGAGGAGGAGGAGGAGGAGGAGGAGGAGGAGGAGGAGGAGGAGGAGGAGGAGGAGGAGGAGGAGGAGGAGGAGGGTTCGTCGCAACGTCGAGCTTCGGGGGCGTGGCCTCTGGTGCGCGGCTGCGGGAGGGGCGCGCGGGTGGGGGCGGGGGCCAAGCCCGAGCGCGCTGGCCGCTGCCCCAGCGCCCCCGACGTCGGGGTTTGCTTCTTCACGGCGTGGGCCCAGGGAGGTCTCGGCCCCTTCCCCGTCGGGGCGCACGGGACGGGGGCCCATGCAAGCGAGGGGCAGCCAGGGCGCCAGATCTTGCGGGATCCTGTAGGGGCGCAGGATCCTGCAGGACTTTGCCGGATCCTGCAAAGCTTGACTGACCCTGGTTTGCATTGGCCCAGGTCAGTAGATCCCCTACATTCCCCGGCGCTGGCTTTTCATTTTGATCGGCGTCGAAATCCAAACCTTATTTTCGCCGATCAACGATTCAGGCAACTCAGCTGTCAGCGGGGCTAGGGAACGGATTTCGTCGAACGCGTGGTATGATCCGAACCATACTCCCGTCTCCGATCGATTCAGGAGAACCGATGGTTGGGGGGGGGTTCGGGTCGGATGTCGCCACCTACCGGGGCCGCCTTTTCATCCTGAGTCGTACCTGACGGTCCTAGGGCTTGGCGAGGGCCCCCAGAGGCCGAACGTCGACGAACGAATGTTAGCCAGCATGGACCCCAAACAGTGTGTTTCCAGCAGTCGGTGTTGTGCAATCCATGTGGTGAAGTTGATTTGTACAAACGAGTTGACACATTCCATGCTCCTGCAAACATCCCACCCACCCACCCGCAACCTGGTTTGCAAAACCCATGCGGCGGAGATTGCGATGACTGCTCGGCGTTGGCTGGTGCATCTTTGCGGCCGCGCTAGCCCGCGTATGCTCGCGCGCAAACCGGCCAGCTAGTTTGGCGCGACCGACGCGGCCGCGGTGGCGCTGACCGTTGGGCACTTGCCAGCAGGCGCTCCAGAGCGAGTCGGTGACTTGTGCGGGAATGGTATCATGGCGCGTCGACAGAGGTAGACACGGTAGCGATGGTGACGATGATGACAACCACGACGGCAAAGCCAACGACGGCGCTGATGTTTATCACGCCCGCCGATAACGATTACGATGTCCTCGCGTCGGCGATGAAGGTTTTTGAAGGAGTTCCGCATGCGCGCGCGGCCGTCACGAGCATTATTCGGCGCCAGGGGAATAGAGGCGCCAGGCCGAATACAGGCGTCAGGCCGTATGCCGTATAGGAGGAGGAAGAGGAGAAACAGGACAAAAAAGAGGAGGAAGAGGATGAGGATGAGGATGAGGAGGAGGAGGAGGAGGGGGCGGAGGAGGAGGAGGAAGAGGAGGAGGAGGAGGAGGAGGAGGAGGAGAAGGAGGAGGAGCAGGGGGAGGAGGAGGAGGAGGAGGAAGAGGAGAAGGAGGAGGAGGAGGATGATGATGAGGAGGAGGAGGAGGAAGAAGAGGAGGAAGAGGAGGATGAGGAGGAGGAAGAGGAGGATGAGGAGAAGGAGGAAAAGGAGGAGGAGGGGGAAGGAGGAGGAGGAGGAGGTGGAGGGGGAGGGGGAGGGGGAGAGGGAAGGGGAGGGGCAGTTGGAGGAGGAGGGGCAGGATGATGATGATGATGAGGAGGAAAAGGAAAAGGAAAAGGAGGAGGAATCACAAGATGGTTGATAGGACTAATACCATGGAGCGTATCGTTAATACTAATCATTTGCGTAGGAATAGTACCGCTACTACCAATACGAATGATACGTTCAACAATACCATTAATACTTGTACTGCTGCTGCTACTACTACTACTACTACTACTACTACTACACGTAATACTAATCTTAGAACGAGTGCTGGTATTCATGCTACTAAGCAGAAAACCAATAACGCAATGCATAATACGAACACTTTTAACACTACTCTGAGAAACATGTTCTTACGATTAATAATAATAAAATTCGTTATCGTACCATTATGCACGCACATGCCAATATTACTATTAAGTCTATTGCTACGAATAACGATACTACAAAGAAAAACGAATCAACTAACGCTGCTATTGAAATTATTACGAATCGTACTACGAATGAGGTGCCTATCAGTGGCCCTCGAATGTACTAAGCTTTGTGTTCGTACGGCTATTAATATCAAGCATACAAATGCTAATCTACTACGGTTACTATGAATAGCAATCGTATTACTACTACTACTACTGCTACTACTACGATTACTACTACTACTACTACTACTACTACTACCACTACTACTACTACTACTACGACTACTACTACTACTACTACTACTACTACTACTACTAGTACTAGTACTACTACTACTACTACTACTACTACTGCTGCTGCTGCTAGCTGCTAGTACTACTACTACTACTACTACTACTACTACTACTACTACTACTACTACTACTACTACTACTACTACTACTACTACTACTACTATGCGTACTACTACCACTACTACTACTACTACTACTACTACTACTACTACTATTGCTGCTGCTGCTGCTACTACTACTACTACGACGACTACTGCGACTACTACGACTACTACTACTACGACTACTACTTCCACGAATGACAGTTATCGTAATGCTAAACATGCTCATAGTAGTGACAACCACATTGGTAATGCTGGTGCGGCCAATATTCGTTTTTCCCCAAACATACTGCCAATAACGCTGCTGCTTAATGCCAAGCTAATACTGCTAATACGGTTCATACCACCAATAACCATACCAACGCTGGTGGTATTGCTACTTTTCATACTACTGGCAAGGGTACTCGTAATCGCAATGCCACTAATGATGGTACGCATACAGCGGATACGAATGCGACTAGTCATATTAACAACCCAGAGCCTAGTAGGAATACCACTACTATCCATAACCACATGGTTGTTAAGTTATTATCAACAACGGTACTAGCACGTATACTGTTTCTTCGTATCATTATTATTACCATTGTTATTATTATTATTATTATTCTTATTACTGCCGTCTTTAGTCGTACGGAGAAGATTGTGAAAACGAGCGATACTACTGAGGAGGGGCAGCAGGGGGAGGGGGGGAGGAGGGGGAATATGATGAGGAGGAGGAGGGGGAGGAGCGGGTGCGGGAGGAGGAGGGGGGGGGGGTGGGGGGGAGGCGGGGGGGGGAGGCGTAGGGTAGGAGGAGAGGAGGAGGAGGAGGAGAGGAGGAGGAGGAGGAGGAGTGAGGAGGACGAGAGGAGGAGAGGAGGAGGAGGAGGAGAGGAGGAGGAGAGAGGAGGAGGGAGGAGGGAGGAGGAGGAGGAGGAGGAGGAGGAGGAGGAGGAGGCGAAGGAGGAGGAGGAGGAAGAGGAGGAAGAGGAGGAGGAGGACGAGCAGGCGGAGGAGGATTATGACTACTAACGCTACTGCCAATACTGGTAACGCTAGTAATACTAGCATGACTAATATCAAGAAGCAGAGTAGCCTATATCGCTTTTAAGAGCTAACACTAATGACACTACACATTGAATCACTAATCGTATCATTAATACTAGACGTAGTAGCAGCACTGACGCTACGACTGCTACGACCAATAAAGATAACATGTTACGAACCCTGTTAATCGCAGTATTACGAATACTAGACTTCTTAGTACGAGTGCGAGCAATACTATTAGTAATACTGCGATCATGCCAATATGAAGAGGGGGGGACGAGGGCGAGGAGGAGAACGAACAGGACGAGGAGGA
>CAUYUJ010015404.1:51171-96171 GCA_963575745.1 Prorocentrum cordatum
AGTCATCATAACCCGTTCCTTCCTCCTGTTTTTCTTCATGATGGTTTGCTACGTTGCAAACCGCAATTCCGTCGATTGCAATCCAAACACTTCCGCGCGAAGCGACTTCAGTCTTTCGCGGCGCATTGCAATCCAATCTCACCATCTCATGTTTATGATGCCCCTCCTCCTCCTCCTCCTCAGCATCCTACTCCTTCTCAACCTCAAGCTCCCCCTCCCTCTCTTTCTCTTTCTCATCTTTCTTCTTGGAAGCTTTCTCCACCTTCTCCTCATAATTGTCCTCTCCTCCTCGTCCTCCTCTTCCTCCTCCTCCTCGATACCAAACGCCTTGTCCTCCTCGTCCTCCTCCTCATTTTCCTCCTCTACCGTCTCCCAATCCTCCTCCACATCCTCTTCCTCCTTATGTTTGTCTTCTTCCCCCTCCGCTTCAAAATCACATGCATTGGCCTCAACTCTTCTCTTCCTCCTCCTCTTCCTTCTCCTTCCCCTCGTCCTCCGCATTCTATGAATCCTCATCCACTTCTTCCTCATGTTTGTCCTCATCATTCTCCTCCTCCTACCCCCTCTCGCTTTCAAACTCCTTGTCCTCCTCTTCCTCCTCCTCCTCCTCCTTGTCCTCTTCATCTTCCTTCTCTGAATCCTCCTCCATCTCCTCTTCGGCATGTTGTCCTCCTCCTATTCCGATTCCGCAAATTTCAACTCATTGTCCTCCTCCTGCTTCTCTTCCCCTCCTCCTTCTTTAAATTCTCCTCAAGCTCTCCCTCATGTTTGTCCTCCTCATCAGAATCCTCCTACTATTCTTCCTTCTCCTCCTTCTCTGAATCCTCATTCACCTCTTCCTCCTCCTCCTTCTCCTCCTCCTCCCAATGTTTGTCCTCCTGCTCATCGTCTCCTCCTCCTCCCCCTTCCACCACCTCCTCCTCCACCTTCTCCTCCAAACCATATTTGCCCTACTCCTCAAAATTGAGCCCCTTGTTCTCCTCCTCCTCCTCCGCGTCATCTGGTGAATGCCGAGCTCCAGTGGCACCAGCCATAGTTGGGCAACATCCTCCCCCATTTTCCACCGCCTCTTCCTAGCTGTGGAGCGGCGTTCACAACAAGTTTTGTGAATAATGATTCGTAGCGGAAGGTTGCTCGCAAGGTTTGTTGTGGAGTTGCATTCGCAAGTAGATTGGAGGGTAACGCCTCGAAGTGGAGAGGAGGGGGCTGAGTGATCAGGAGCCGTAGCAGCAGGAGGAGTAGGAGGAGGAAGAAGAGGAGGGTGAGGAGCATGACGAAGGTGAGGAGCAACACCTTACTCACAAAACTAGGTGTGGAGCGGCGTCCACAGCTAGTTTTGCGAGTAATGGTTCGCAGCAGGAGGCTGCTCACAAAACTGGTTGTGGAGCTGCGTTCACAACTAGATTTGCGAGTGACGCCACGAAGCGGAGAGGTGGGGGTAGAGTGAAGAAACGAAGGAGGAGGAAGGGGGGAGGAGCAGGAGGAGTATGAGGAGGAAGAAGAGGAGGGTGAGGAGCATGACGAAGGTGAGGAGCAACACCTTACTCACAAAACTAGGTGTGGAGCGGCGTTCACATTTAGTTTGTGCGAGTCATGTCTCTTATCAAGAGGCTGCTCGCAAAACTGGTTGCGGAGCTGCGTTCGCAACTAGATTTGTGAGTGACGCCATGAAGCGGAGAGGTGGGGTTGAGTGAAGAAAAGAAGGAGGAGGAAGGATGGGGGGGAGCAGGAGGAGTAGGAGGAGGAAGAATAGGAGGGTGAGGAGCATGACGAGGGTGAGGAGCGGCGTTCACAGCTAGTTGTGCGAATAATGTTTCGTAGCAGGAGGCTGCTCGCAAAACTGATTGGGGAGCTGCGTTCACAACTAGATGTGTGAGTGACGCCACGAAGCGGAGAGGTGGGGGTAAAGTGAAGAAAAGAAGGAGGAGGGGGGAGGAGCAGCAGGAGGAGGAGGAAGAAGAGGAGGGTGAAGAGCATGACGAAGGTGAGGAGCAACACCTTACTCACAAAACTAGGTGTGGAGCGGCGTTCACAGCTAGTTTTGCGAGTGATGTTTCGTAGCAGGAGGCTGCTCGCAGAACTGATTGGGGAGCTGCGTTCACAACTAGATTTGCGAGTGACGCCACGAAGCGGGGAGGTGGGGGTAAAGTGAAGAAAAGAAGGAGGAGGGGGGAGGAACAGGAGGAGTAGGAGGAGGAAGAAGAGGAGGGTGAGGAGCATGACGAAGGTGAGGAGCAACACCTTACTCACAAAACTAGGTGTGGAGCGGCGTTCACAGCTAGTTTTGCGAGTAATGTTTCGTAGCAGGAGGCTGCTCGCAAAACTGGTTGTGGAGCTGCGTTCGTAACTAGATTTGTGAGTGACGCCATGCAGCGGAGAGGTGGGGGTAGAGTGAAGAAACGAAGGAGGAGGAGGAAGGGGTGAGGAGCAGGAGGAGTAGGAGGAGGAAGAAGAGGAGGGTGAGGAGCATGACGAAGGTGAGGAGCAACACCTTACTCACAAAACTAGGTGTGGAGCGGCGTTTCACAGCTAATTTGCGAGTAATGTTTTCGTAGCAGGAGGTGCTCGCAAAACTGGTTGCGGAGCTGCGTTCGCAACTAGATTTGTGAGTGACGCCATGAAGCGGAGAGGTGGGGTTGAGTGAAGAAAAGAAGGAGAAGTAAGGACGGGGGGGGGGGCAGGAGGAGTAGGAGGAGGAAGAAGAGGAGGGCGAGGAGCATGACGAGGGTGGGGAGGAAGACATCACTCACACAACTAGGTGTGGAGCGGCGTTCACAGCTAGTTTTGCGAGTAATGTTTCGTAGCAGGAGGCTGCTCGCAGAACTGATTGGGGAGCTGCGTTCACAGCTGACGGGGGGCAGCCGACGGCCAACGCTGCCTCTTGGGGTGGCGGTTTGTTGTGCGCGTTGCATTGTTAAGTTGTTTAGGTGGTGGCTGGTTGCGGGTTGTGAGTGTGGTGTTAGGTGTGGCTCTGGCAGAGCTGGTGAGGTGAAGCTACACGATTTGATTATCATCCTCCTGCTCTTGAAAAAAATACCGTTTACCAGATTTTCCAGATTTCCAAGATCTTCCCAGAAATGGCCCTGGTGAAAAACGCTGTGTTTCCATGATATTCCTGACCTTCTCAGGGATTACCCCTGAGAAAACGCTGCGTTTTCCTGATATTCCTGATATTCCTGACATTTCCAGAGACTACCCAGGCGCCGAGGCCTCCTGGGGCTGCCGAAACATTGCCCTGATGGAAAACGCTGTGTTTTCCTGATATTCCTGACCTTCCCAGGGATTACCCCTGAGAAAACGCTGTGTTTTCCTGATATTCCTGATATTCCTGACATTTCTAGAGACTACCCTGCAGGCTCACGGTAGTCTCTGGAAATGTCAGGAATATCAGGAATATCAGGAAAACACAGCGTTTTCTCAGGGGTAATCCCTGGGAAGGTCAGGAATATTAGGAAAACGCAGCGTTTTCCACCAGGGCAATGTTTCGGCAGCCCCAGGAGGCCTCGGCGCCTGGGTAGTCTCTGGAAATGTCAGGAATATCAGGAATATCAGGAAAACACAGCGTTTTCTCAGGGGTAATCCCTGGGAAGGTCAGGAATATCAGGAAAACACAGCGTTTTTCACCAGGGCAGTGTTTCGGCAGCCCCAGGAGGCTTCGGGAAGTCCCAGGAATCGTTTCGGAAGACTCGGGAAGCCCAGGAGGCCTCAGGAAGCCCCAGGAAGCCCCAGGCCCTCCCCCCCCCAGGGCGCGCGAGGAAGAGGAGTAGCAAAAAAAGAAATATGTATGATCATGTGGGGGGGGGCTATTACATATATATATATATATATATTATATATATATAATTATATATAATTTTTTAGTCAAAAAATGGAATGCAAGCACCCACATATCCGTCCCATCATCCCTGATAAGGGACAAGGCGTGGTGGGCACAGCCGGGTAGCTGTTGTATCAAAACATACATCACCGCAGCATCGATGATTGTCATCCTTACCAGAATTAGCCTGACGAAGGACCCAACCATAAGCAGTTGTGCATACCGCATTCTGGGTCCATCGTTTTATGAGGCCCTCGGTGAGGGGTGTGCCGAAATGGGGCGGGGCCGCCAGGCGAACCCTGCCATTGGCGCCTTCTGTGGAGCTTCCTGTGAGGCCACGAACCGTGTGAGGGGTGTGCCGAAATGGGGCAGGGCCGCCATACGAACACTACCACTGGCGCCCTCGGTGGAGCTCCCTATGGGGCCACAGTCCCCGTGAAAGATGCGCCGAAATGGTGCGGGGCCGACGTGCGAACCCTGCCACTGGCACCCTCGGTGGGGCTCCCCACGGGGCCACAATCTCCGTGAGGGGTGCGCCGAAATGGCCCGAGGCCGCCACGCGAACCCTGCCACTGGGGCCTTCGGTGGAGCTCCTTATGGAGCCACGATCCTCGTGAGGGGTGTGCCGAAATGGCCCGAGGCCGCCATGCGAACCCTGCCACTGGGGCCTTCGGTGGAGCTCCTATGGGGCCACGATCCTCGTGAGGGATGTGCCGAAACGGCCCGAGGCCGCCATGCGAACCCTGCCACTGGGGCCCTCGGTGGAGCTCCCTATGGGGCCACAGTCCCCGTGAAGGGTGCGCCGAAATGGGGCGGGGCCGCCATGCGAACCTTGCCACTGGCACCCTCGGTGGGGCTCCCCACGGGGCCACAATCTCCGTGAGGGGTGCGCCGAAATGGCCCGAGGCCGCCATGTGAACCCTGCCACTGGGGCCTTCGGTGGAGCTCCTTATGGGGCCACGATCCTCGTGGGGGGTGCGCCGATATGGCCCGAGGCCGCCATGCGAACCCTGCCACTGGGGCCTTCGGTGGAGCTCCTTATGGAGCCACGATCCTCGCGAGGGGTGTGCCGAAATGGCCCGAGGCCGCCGTGCGCGCTGTACTACTGGCGCCTTCTGTGGAGCTCCTATGGGGCCGCGATCCTCGTGAGGGATGTGCCGAAATGGCCCGAGGCCGCCATGCGAACCCTGCCGCTGGGGCCTTCGGTGGAGCTCCTTATGGGGCCACGATCCTCGTGAGGGGTGCGCCGAAATGGCCCGAGGCCGCCATGCGAACCCTGCCACTGGGGCCTTCGGTGGGGCTCCTTATGGAGCCACGATCCTCGTGAGGGGTGCGCCGAAATGGCCCGAGGCCGCCATGCGAACCCTGCCACTGGGGCCTTCGGTGGAGCTCCTTATTGGGCCACGATCCTCGTGAGGGGTGTGCCGAAATGGCCCGAGGCCGCCGTGCGCACTTTGCTACTGGCGCCTTCGGTGGAGCTCCTATGGGGCCACGATCCTCGTGACGGATGCGCCGAAATGGCCCGGGGCCGCCATGCGACCCCTGCCACAGGGGCCTTCGGTGGAGCTCCTATGGGGCCACGTGAGGGGTGTGCCGAAATTGCCCGAGGCCGCCATGCGCGCTTTGCTACTGGCGCCTTCGGTGGAGCTCCCAATGGGGCCACGAAACGCAGTACAGGGTGGGTGAAACGCAGGGGGGAAGTAGGAAGGAGAGGAGGGGGGATGGGGAGGAGGAGGGAGGAAGGAGGAGGAGAACGTGGGGACCGTCTCTTCAAAACGAGGACCCAACACCATAGGGCGGTTGGGAAAAAAGGTCGAGTGTGCGGTGGCCGGGTAATTGCGGGGTAGTTGCGTAACGACCAGGCCACCATCCCCCGTCAAAAACGCAGCGCGGTGGGCACAGCCAGGTAGTTGCGTTGTGCCAGGTAGACGCAGCCAGGTAGCGGCGTGGTGTACATGTGCCGCGGCGACGCCCGTGGGTTCTGATAGCATGTGCGCAACGTGGGCTGGGTCCTTCCGCTTGAAACATACGTCCTCGATCGCTCGGCCCGCGACTTCATCCGGTTGACTGGGGGCAGGACGAAGCCTTGACGTCGAGACTCGCGCCCGCGGTGCCTGTGCGTGCGCTGGTCCCGTCGCGGCAAAGGCCCGCGCGTTGCGAAAGCGTCTCCAAACAGCGCTTGCATGTCGCGGTGCAGACAGAGTGACACGCGCGACGCCTGCTTTGCGTCGCGAGGCTTGCGCCGCGCAGATGACACCGCGTATGCGTCGCCGAGAAAAGGCTAGAGCACACTGTCTGGGGCCCGCGCTGGAAGATGCAGCAGCCTTCGCTTGTAGGCGTCGAGCTCGTTTTCATCCGCTGATGCTCATCACGTTCTCGTCCGCTTGACGGGAGGGCTAGCGTTACTTACTTGATGTTTGGGTCGTGCGTGAATCTGTGCGTGGTCGTGGCGATCCGACCGCACTTTGCTGGCGTTCATAGCCACCACCGTCGCCAGCGCCGTCGCGCGCCGCTGGTTCTGATCGCCGCGCCCGACGAGATCAAGCTGGTCCGCGGCACGCGGGGGGACAGGTATGAGACGCATCAGATGGGCCGGCGCGTCCGCCACCTGTGCTGCGCGGGCGCCGCCCCGCCCCCCCGCAGAGGAGCGGCGGGAGATCTTGAAGCGCTGCGCCCGGTGCACCGCCAGGCTCTGCTTCGAAAGGGGGGCAGACCCTCGACGCGCCCGCCTCCGAGCCGTGCCGGGCCGCAGGGCGCGCCGGGAGGCCCGGGGCCCAGGTCGGAGGGCGGCCAGCCCGCGCCCGAGAGGGCCCGCAAGGCGAGCGAGTGCGTCGGCGAGCTGGTCGCCCTGGAGGGCTTGCTCGCCAGTGGCGCGCTGGCTTCGGCCGATGTCGCGGACCTCAAGCCCGGGTTGCTCGCGGGCGACTTGGTCGCCGCCGCCGCGCGCTGCGCTGGACTGAGCGGGGGGGGGCGAGACAGACAAGTCATCGTCGTAACCATCGGGGTTGCCACCGTCGCAACCATCCTCGCGCTCGTGCCATCATGTCATTATCGTCGCCGTAGTCGCCATCGCAGCCGCCCCAGGGCTCGCGCTCCAGCTTCGACAGTAGCGCGCACCGTCACCTTGCGCCCTTGTGGCCGCGCCGCCGCCCGACTTCGCCGCGGCGCACTTCGCCGCGCAACTGCCCAGCAGCGCCCGCCGCGCTGCATATTCTACAAGGCGTGCTGGCCGTGTAGTTGCGCAACTACCCCGCAACTACCCCGCCGCCGCCCGCTCGACTTTGTTTTTGGCGCGGATGACAATCGTCGGTGCTGCGGCGATGTATGTTCTTCATAACAACGACCCCGCTGAGTCCCGCATTTGTGATATGTACACATATATATATATATAAATGTATCTTTATATAGAGTACGAGGCATGTATATATATATGTATGTATATATATATATATATATATATATATATATCTATATATGTGTCAAAGGTAATGGGCAGGGTGCGTGGGTGTTTGTCGAACTCCCATGTACCCGGCCCATCATCCTTGATAAAAGGACAAGGCAGGATGGGCACAGCTGGGCTGTGGCTGTGTGAAACACATATCGCCGCAGCATCGATTATTGTCATCCGCGCCAAAAAAAGGTCGAGTGTGCGGTGGCCGGGTAGTTGCGGGGTATTTGCGCAACTACCTAACCACCGCCTTTCGTCAAAGACGCAGGGCGGTGGGCGCAACCAGGTAGTTGCGTTGCGAAAAACAGGCGCAGCCAGGTATCGGCGTTGTGGACATGTGCCGCGGCGACGCCCGTGGGTTCTGACAGCATGTGCGCAACGTGGGCTGGGCCCTTCCGCTTGAAACATGCATCCTCGATCGCTCGGCCCGCGACCTCATCTCGTTGAGTGGGGGCAGGACGAAGCATGGACTTCGGGACTCGCGCCCGCGGTGCCTGGGCGCGCCTGGCGCATCGCGGCAAGGGCCCGCGCGTTGCGCCAGCGCCCCCAAACATTGCTGGTATGTCGCGGTTCAGACACCGGCGCGCGCGACGCCTGCACTGCGTCGCGAGGCTTGCGCCGCACAGAAAGCACTGCATATGCGTCGCCGAAAGAAAGCTTTAATGCGCCCATGCTGGAAGACGCCGCGGCCAAGTTTCGTCATGCATATATTGGAACGCCGTTCAAGATCGAAACGCCCAATTGTTCAGGCACTCGTTAGGAAACGCGTTCTTCAATGTTGCGATGGGGCTGCCGGATTTCCGACGCCCCTGCCTGCGGGCCAAGCGCTTCATGCCAGCGTTGAAGTAGCGCCGACCGCGCAAGCGTCGAAAACAAAAACCGCCAGTGTATTTTTGACGGGTGGACAAGGGAGCCAAAAGGGTCCACATCATCACTAAAGACCCTTCGCCCTGGAGGCCGACGACGACGTTGGCGGCGGACGGTTCGGTGGTGGCTGACCCGCTGTCTTTGCTCGCGAAAGAAGGAGACAAGTTCAGCAGTTTCTGGGGCCAGGCCTCTAGAGAGGCCAAGTGTGTGACGCTTGCTCAAGCGTTTCCTAGGGCGACTCCTGGCCAGCTTCGAGCCGTGTCCAAGCGTTGCAAGGCGGGCTCGGCCGTCACTTATGACGGATTTGACTGTGGGCATTTCCACCTGCTTTGCGACGACGGTCTCACTGCTGTGGCGATGCTTTTCGAGTTGATGGGGTCGGTTGGAGTGCTGCCTAGGCAGGTCTCTGCCGTCTTGATCGCCCTCCTCAGCAAGCCGACTGGCGGTTTCAGGCCGATGGGGGTGTTTTGTTCCTGGTACAGGGTGTGGGGTCGCCTCAGGCGGCCCCACGCCCTGGACTGGGAGCGACAACGCCCCCGTCGGTATTGGGCCGCAGGGGCTTTCAGAGGAGCCTCAGATGTGGTGTGGCGCCAGTCAGTCCGAGCTGAGTCAGGCACAGCCAGGAAGCAGTGCAGCGCCAGCGTTTTTGTATGACATGCTCAAATATTATGAAACGATCAACTTGGAGATGCTAGAAGATCGATGTCGTCGTCATAACTTTCCTGAAGTCATCACTAGGTTGTCGATCCATGCCTACAGGTGCGGCCGTTTCATCTCTGTTGCTGGCGTGCTGGACGGTCCCTTTTTCGTGATAAATGGGGTTGGTGTTGGATGCAGCTTTGCGGCGTCGCACATCCGAGTTTTTTTGCGATGGATGCGTTTGACCAGCTCCCTCGGCACAAACATTTAGAGTTCGATGCGTACATCGATGACACGGGAGTTTCGAGCACTGGCAGTCATAAGCACGTTGTCCAACAGATCGTGTCGACCTCTATCATGTTACATCACGTCATCACCAATGACATGGGTTGCCAGCTGTCTCTTGACAAAGTTTGCACGGTTGCCTCCAGCAAGAAGCTGGCTAATGACATAGCCATAGCCCTTGGTCGGTTAGGGGGCAGTGTGCGAGATTCCACTGTCAACCTTGGTGTTGATTTTTGCACGGGCCGATCGGCCCGAGCTTCTGGCAGGAGTTCTAAGATGAAAGCCAGAGCTGCTCTCATGCGTCGCAAAGCTAGGCGCCTCAAGAAGCAGTCGGAGCATGTGGGTAGGGCGGCCCTCAGGATCGTCGCTGCGGGCCCCCTCGCTGGTGGGGCCTATGGAGCGGAGATCTTGGGGGTCAGCGACCAACAGCTTCTCGCGATGAGACGCCGAGCTTTTTCGACCGTGCGCCCTTTCGCCAAGAGCCGCTCTCTCACGGCTGCCAGCATTCTTTCGGAGGATCCCTGTTGGAGAGCGGCCAGTGCCCCGATACTTCGATGGAGTAAAGAGATATGGATCACTCACACTATGATATTTGATGGCTCTCTCTCATTTGAAGACCTTCGGGCCGCGTGGAATGCCGTTTTCTCGCTGGATAGGGTCACGTGGCCCACGGTCAAGGGACCGCTCTCTGCTCTCAGGCTTTCTTTGCTCCGTCTTGGGTGGAGGATGACCAACTTCATGACTGTGGTTGACGATAGGGGTTATCAGGTTTCCCTGGGCCTTACCTCCCCCAAGTTGCTTGAAACGCTTTGCAAGGGCGCCTACCTGAGAAGTCTGGAGCGGGACCTGGGTGGCAAGTGGGGGATTGGGAAGCGTTTGTGTTTAGACATCCCCAAATCTGCCTGCTCTTCTAAGAAGTTTACCCCTGCCCAGCAAGGTTGGATTCGCGCATGCACCAGCTGCGCCACATGGACAGCTGATCGTGCCCTCAGTGCGGGTTACCAAGTGGACCCGTTATGCCCCAGGCGTAGGGTCGCCCCCGACTCCATCGCCCACAGGCTGTGGAGCTGCTTTGACGAGGAGGTCCCCGAGTTGAGAGCTCAGTTGGTCCCCGCCTCTGTTGCTGCCGACGCCCCAGCGCCCCTGTCAACTGAGGCCAGCAATGAGGATAGATGCCTTTACACTCGAGGGGCTTTCGCCCACCCCGCCGACTGGCTCCCCAGGCCAGCTCAAGAGGGTACGAACTCCCTTCAGTACACTTGGCACTGCAAAGAGCTCATCAGCCCTGAGGGCCCCAGGGCCCCCGCCAATGGAGAAATGTGGGGTCACCTCTTCATTGACGGGTCCTGCCAGCGCCACCCCACTAGAGAGCTCTCGAGGGCCTCTTGGGCTGTCTCAATGAATTCGGACGATGGGGGGTGCCTTGGAGAGGTTCGTGGCCCTGTCTGGGCCCACTACCCGCAGACCCCACAAGCCGCTGAATTCTCAGCTAGGTGTGTAGTTGCCCAAGTTATGATTTTTCCTTCGGCCCTCTATTCGGATTGCGCCAATGTTGTGCATCAAAGTGGGCTCCCCGAGACGGAAAGATGCTCGGGGAAGCGCACCTATTCGGGCATGATCCTTCAGGCCAGCTCCTTTGAAGGTCAGCTTGTTGAGGACATTGTGAAGGTCAAGGCCCACCTCAGTCTGGAAGTGGAGGGCCTGTCTGCTCGTGGGAGGTTTCTCCGTAAAGGGAACTCTGATGCTGACATTGGGGCCAAGCATGGCCTTTTGCTCCACCCGTCTGCCCCTGAGGAGATGGAGGGAGTGACTCGTCTGGTGGATGCCGCCCGTGCGTATTGCATTCTTGCTGCCAACCTTCTGCCGCTATGGCCGAAGTTGTCCCTCGATGTGCCG
This sequence comes from Prorocentrum cordatum, assembly GCA_963575745.1. Classification (NCBI taxonomy): domain Eukaryota; class Dinophyceae; order Prorocentrales; family Prorocentraceae; genus Prorocentrum; species Prorocentrum cordatum. The sequence goes on from CAUYUJ010015404.1 coordinate 62,124, forward strand.
TGCACCCCACCTGATCTCGCTCCCTCTGCGAGCCCCCCCCCCCCCCCCCCCGTGCCTCACCAGTGGGAGCGTTGGAGCGGCATTTGGAGGTGTGCTGTCTGTCTTCTGGGTCGAAGAGGGGCGAGGAGTTGCCCGCCTCCAGGGCGATGTGTTGCGTTTTCCAAATTGCATGCGGCTAAGCAGCAAGCTTTGGATCACCGCACGGTGGGTTTCAATTGCTCCGACGGCTCAGTCTTGTTCATCTGCCTAAGATGCAAGTGCTACTCCTCAGGGGCCTCAGTCAGAGGCCTTGGCGGAAAATGTACACCCCCGCCGTCGCGTGCTGCTAGATATGGTTGGCGATATCTGCTTCGCGGTGACCACCCTCACTACTTCAAGCGGGCAGAACGGGTCACAGTTGACCTCGACAACTGTATGGCCTGTTTTGATTCATATGTCTTTGAGGGCGTCGACAGGCCGTCCGAAGTGGGAGGGGACTCGGGGGGTGTGACTGACGGGGGGGAAGAGGAGTGCGTGCAACGTCCTTGCGATGGCAAGGATCATCCGTCTGCTGCAGCTTGCTCCTCCCATCGAGAGGGGCCCGTTTGCGTGCGGAGTAGGCTAGTGGCCGAAGAAGTTGCAGCTCCGCAGCCTCCCTCTCAGGGACCACTCCTCACGCCTTCCTTCCTGGCGAGACGCCGCCAGGACGAGTCGGACAGCTCGGACTGACTCTCTGTGGCGCATGGCCGCCTTTCGTCTTCGTTTCTTGCGCGGCCCGATGCGACTGACCCCTTTGGCAGGCATCCGTGCTTAATCCCACATCTGGGGCGAGTCCGTTTGTCGTCCTGGCGCTGGCTGCACCTGGGGCTTCGGGCTCGTCGTCCTTTTGTGGGTGGTCGAGTTTTCCCGGTGGCGAGGGTTCGCCTTCTCTCTTTTCTGCACGGCCCGATGCGACTGACCCTTTTGGCAGGCATCCGTGCGTCACCCCGCATCTGGGGCGAGTCCGTCGGTCGTCCTGGCGCTGGCTGCACCAGGGGCTGTGGGCTCGTCGTCCTTTTGTGGGCGGTCGAGCTTTCTTTGCCAGGTTCTCTTTCATCGTGGGCGTAACCGTGCACGTGCGTCAGGCACCCCATTTCTGGGGGAAGGAGCGCGCACATCTTAGGTGCACCTCTTCTTGGCCCGAGCACGGGGATGACTCCATCCTGACCGTGGTTCGGCGGATGTTGCTGTGGCTTTGAGCGTTGGTTCGGGGCCCCATTATCCTCTTTTTGGCGTGGGGTGCGCGTCTCGTGCGTGTGTGCGTTGCGCGTCCCACGGCCTTTGCCCTCCTCGTCTCGGTGCCATCGTGGCCCTTGTGGGAGGGCGCTGTCTTGCCTGTTGTCCTCCTGTGCAGTCGAGGGCAGTCGGCTCGAGATAGCGTCCAGTTGCAGTCTCCCTGCAGCTGGCCTTTTTCTTGCGCTTGCAGCTCGGGGTCCCCTTGGTCACGTGTGCCTGCCCCCTCTCCTAGAGATGTTGTGGCAGGTGCACGCTGTGCTTGGGCACCTGCGCATGGCCTCGGCCCCGAGCTGTCTCTTCGGCGCTGACGGGTAGGGGTCTCAGGCGACGGTGCTTAACTTTGGCACTGTTGTTTGCCCCTTTCCCACAGCTTGTAGGTCCCGCCCTGCCAGCTGGTTGCACTTTGCGGTGGATCTGTAGAGGTCAAAAAATAGTACAACTCCCTCGTAGACATCATTCGTGCAACTCTCTAGTACAAGTAGTGCCAGTGCAACTCCCTGATACGACCCCCCCTGTACAACTCCCCAGTACAACCCCCCTGTAGTACAACTCGCCAGTACAACAGTAACCTAGCATTTGTACAACTAACTCGCCAGTGCAATAACCTAGTATTTGCAACCTAGTACAACTCGCCAGTGCCATAACCTAGTATCTGTACAACTTACTCCCTGGCGCTGCTGCGCTGCAGTCACCATCTGGGCTCTCGCGCTTCTCCTCCTCTTGTGGCGTGGGGTGGGAGGGGTTTAGGGGCCCTGCGCGCGGGCACCCCCGCGGCCAAGAGTCCACTGCTCTGCCACAGTTTGAAGCAGGGGCTGCCCCCGTGCTCGAGACCCCGTCGCCAGGGGCCTTTTTGTTTTCTTCCTCGGGCGCCGGGTCCCTTCATCCTCACTCCCTCCCTTCATCCTCACTCCCTTCATCCTCACTTCCTTCATCCTCACTCCCTCCTCCTCCTCCTGCTCCTCCTCCTCCTCCTCCCCCTCCTCCTCCTCCTCCTCCTCCTCCTCCTCCTCCTCCTGCGCGCGCCCCAGGAGCTCTTTTTGCATCCGGATGGGGCCCAACTGGGCCCTGCGCTGGAGTCGCCCCCGGTGATGGTGCGGAGGGGGCGGTGGCGACAACCCAGAGCCCCTCGCGTCGCGACAGCGTCATGGCGGGCGTTTCTTCAAGGGCTCCCAGGAGGGCGCGAAGTTATTCGCGCTTCGCGCTTCGCGGTCCTCCTTCCTCCTCCCCCTCCTCCTCGTCCTCCTATTCTCCCTTTAGGAGGGCGGCGCGAGAGCGCGAAGTTATTCGCGCTTCGCGCTTCGCGCAGCGCGAAGCGCGAAGTTGGGAGCCCTTGTTTCTTTCTGGTGTGTTTTTGCTCTCTGGGTGCCCTCGCGGGGCCTCGGGACCCTCGAGGAACGATTCAGGGCGCGAGGAACCGGGCCCCGGGAGCGAGACCCCTGGGGGTATAAACGTGATGAAGCAATCCTGGCGCCAGGGGTCTGGGGATGTCGGCTGGGCACGCTTGCCCACCCCGGCCATCCAAGGCTCCGAACAAAAAAGTGGAGCGGCCGGCTTTTAGCCGTTTTCGGCCTCCGGGGCCTTCAACGGGCCCCGGGATCGTCAACGAGATTACTCAGGAAGAGAAGCTGGCCCCAGGGAGGTAGTCAAGACCTCCGGGAACAACAGCTGGCTTCGAGCAAAAATGGAGCGCCGGATGTTTGGAACAGGACTGCTATTATGTTGGCGCCGTGCACTTGCCAACATGGGAGAGGTTTGGTGCGCACGGCCTCGGGAAGCGCCAGCGTGTGTGAGGGGCTGGTTGGGGAAGCTTAAGGAATGGCTCGGGCAGCTCCCCGAACATTCTTCGCCTTGAGAAAAGATTTGGCGGCGGCCAGTCTGCCGCCACGTTTGGCCCCTGGCGGCCCGCCTTCGGGCCTCGGGGCCGTCAACAAGACGACCCGGGACGCAAAACCCGTTGCCATTTCGGCTCAAGTGTTCCTCCTGGCTCCGTGAGGCGTCTGACTTCGCCTATCTCGTCTGGAGGCCACTGGTGCGAGCTCCCCGCCACGATGGCCGAGCCTGCAGATGCCGTGCCCGCGCCGCCGCGGGCTCCCCCCCGGTCTCCTCCGCACGGGCGCGGGGAGCCCCAGCTGCTCTCACCCACGCTTTCCCTCCCAAGCAGCAGCAGGAACAAGATTCATGCTAACAGCGCCGCTGCAGCCAGAGTCGCGGCCCTGGATCCGTTCGTCGGTGCCGTGCGCGCGGCCGTGCGCGCGGAGCTGCAGGACTGCCTCGACGGGCCCCTGCGAGAGGCGGTGCGGACGGAACTTACTGCGGCCCTGGAAGGTTGGCTCAGCCATTCTGGTGGGACAGCGACCCTCGGACTGGACTCGTCCAGCAGGGTGGGGAGCCCTCCCGCTGGCGGTGGCGGATGTGGTTCTGCTGCGCTCGCCGGGAGAGGGGCAGAGATCCCCAGGGCGGAGAGCCGAGTTTCAATCCAGCATGACGAAGTTTTTACGCAGACATCAGATCCAGACAGGGCCGCTGAGTCGTCCATTGAAGACACCCAATCTCGGGAGGAACATCCGATTGAGGAAGATCCAAGCACAGACAACTTTGTGCATGTAATTACCTGCGTGCGTCGGATGGGGACCTCGGAGGTGAACAGTATCGATTCCGCGGACGACGGAGGAGATAACCACAATGGCTTGCTCGCAAAAGTCAGCGAAAGGTCGAAAGCATTGCCGGAGAGCCTGGGCCTCCGCACGTGGTGGCTGAATGAGGAGCCGCCGCGCTCGGGGCGGCTCGCCAGCTCCGTGGATGGCCCCGTTTTCAAGCTGTTTTTCGGGGCTGTGGTGCTCGTCAACATCTGGTTCATGGTCCAAGATGCGAATGTTAGGATCAGAAGTCCAGCCGATCGCAGCATGCTGGCTGCCAATTCGGTGTTCTTGGTGCTCTACGTGCTCGAGGCAGTTCTCAGGCTCGCCATGCACAGGCTCTGGTTTTTCATTGGAGACGATTGGAAGGTCAATCTGCTCAACATGACGGTGGTCATCTCCGATGGTGCCACTCTGGTGTTGGGCACTACGTTCATGCTACGCTTTCTCCCGCTCCTAAAGGTGGTTAAGCTGCTCGAGTTGATGCGCCACTCAACACACCTTCATTCCTTCATTGTTTGCATCCATGGCACATTTCGCAACTTCATGTGGAGTGTGGTGATGCTTTTCTCAGTATACGGGGTATTCTCACTTTTATTTATGCAGGTCATCACCAGTCACATCGACGCAATAGGAGAAACTCTGGATGATACCACATTTGGCGAGCATTTCGGCTCGGTCGGACGTTCAATCACGACGCTTTTAATGGCAACAACGGGTGGCGAGGACTGGGCTATTGCGTACACGACGATTAAGGAAACAGGTCTGATTGGGAGTTTCTTATTCTTAGCATTCATTGTGTTTGTGAATCTGAATCTGCTGAATATCATTCTTGGCATATTTGTAGACTCGGCGATGAAGGTTCTCTCACCAGATCCAGAGACGCTTGCCTACGAATACCGTCGCCGGGAACATGAGTATGCCAGGGAGCTCACACACCTCTGTCAACAATTGGACGAAGAAGACTCGGGGAGGCTGACACAAGAGCAGTTCAATTTGGGCTTAAGCCAGAAGCGTATCCCACACTTGCTCGCTATGCTGGATCTGAAGAAGCACAACATCCGAACGTTGTTCAAAGAAATGGCCAAGTCAAAAGACCACGAAGGGCAGGTTGATATCAAAACCTTTGTGCAAAAATGCATGCTGCTCAAGGGGGCCAGCACCAATTTCGATTTGACGGCGCTGCGTGAGGCGTGCGACAACGCTCACAAAAAGATCGACATGCTACTTGACATCACTGCGACTGGTGGGCGTCAGTATAGCCACTCCTCGCTGCCCGCGCCGTCTTCGGTCAGCCACCTGCGACCGTAGCGTGGTCATATTCTCGGACTGATAGACTTCGGCATGCCGCGCCCTTCTGGGTCGCGCTCGGCGCACTGTAGTCTCAGCGCATTTTGCGTTTCTGCCCTTGCCTCCCCCCCTCCCCCCGTCCGCTGCGGCTGCCTCTTTTGTGCATGACTCGGGTGAGTCGGGCACGCAGCCTGATACTTGCCTGCCTATGCGTTCCACCTCCCCCTCCTCCTCCTCCTCCTCCTCCTTCTCCTCCTCTGTACTCCTCCTCCTGCCTCCTCGCTTCTCTCCTGGCCGCTGGCGCAGCAGCTCCTCGCCCAGCCATCCCTCTTCTGTGGAGTCAGCGCTCCAGTCTTCCAGGCGGGATTCAAGGCGCGTGGTGTTACAGGGCTTCCCAGCACCAGGACGCTCGGCCCGCAGTGCGCTCAATAGCAGAAACCCATGTTCTCGAGAGCGGAGAATGTCTGCACACCGCGAAGAGCAGGTCTGTACATAAGCTCAGTGCTCTTCCCTCCGAGGCGGGATTTGTACATGACCGCCGCCCGGAAGATCCATTTTCGGGGACCCCAGCAGGCGGTGGACATGGACATGTTCAGGCTCCCGGGGGCCAAAACGTGTCCATCTCCACCGCCCGCTGGGGCACCAGGACGTTGCGCCCCAGGCGGTGGATCTGGATGAACCCCGCCTCGCATTCTTGCCACCGATCCAGCGCCGCCGGGCCGCTCCACGCTGCCACGTTTGGCAGCGCCCTGCCGCCTCGGCGGCGACGGGCTGCCTCGCCGCCGGGCCGCGTCGCGGCAGACCTTGTGTGGTCGACGGCGGAGCCGTGGCCTCTCTCGTGTCTGCCGCGGCGCGGCGGCGTCCGGGGCCTCGGGCACGGCGGCGTCAGTGTCTCAGCATGTCTCCGGGCGCTTGGGCGAGGAGACGCCAGCTGAAATGGGGCTCGGGCGCGGCGTACCTGCTACACAAGCATGTGGCGGACTCTCAGCACGATTGAGACAGACACGACATCTGGTGAGAGGGAGGTCGACGTTGTTGAGCTCGTGTTTGTCCAGCTTGATCTTTTGTCTGACCTGGAACCGGCGTGTCCCGGGGGGCGTGCTGTTGGCGTCTTCTCCGAGGAGGAGGCGGCAGGGCACGGTTTCCCCGCAGCGACTGCTGAGAGTGGTGGCGTCACAGCTTCCAGTGTCGACACGCCGACACCAATCGGAGTGCAGGTGCGCCGCGGGGGGGCGCGGAAGGACTCCTCGCTCTCCTCGTCCTGAGTGCTCGCCTTCTCGTTGCCCTTCAGTGGCATGACTGGCGTGCCGCAGTGCCTAGGCCTCCGGTCCGGGGCACCGCCCCAGTTTGCGATGAGGCGGCCGACGCGGCCTTCGGGAAGTGCGCCTGTTCATAGTCTCGCGGGCTCCCCAAACGTGGGGCTCAGAACCGGGGTATCGATCGAGCTTCGACGCTCTCTGCTCCGTCAATTGTTTTGGCCTTGCGCGGCGCTCTCGGTGAGGGCACTTCAGGAGAGAAAAACACACAGACACAAGTAATCCTCGATTCCCCAGAAAATATGGGAGAATATGGGAAGTGGGGGGGAAGACAGAAACCCAGAAAATATGGGGAAATATGGGAGATAATTTGATTTGTGTGTATTTATTTGTGTGTCCTGGGGCCCCTTCAAATTGTTTTGGCCTTGCACGACGCTCTCGGTGAGGGTGCCGGCATGAAAAAGAAAACGGCCCGGGACGCAAAACCGGCCACGGGGGGGCCCACGCGTCGAGCAAGCTGGGGCGCTGGGTGTCTCGTGGAAGGCCTCGAGAGCAGCCTGGGCAAAGGGCGAGCCAAAGGAGGCCCCCTCCTCCTCCTCCTCCTCCTCCTCCTCCTCCACCTCCTCCTCCTCCCTCCTCCTCCTCCTCCTCCTCCTCTCCTCCTCCTCCTCCTCCTCCTCCTCCTCCCCCTCCTCCTCCTCCTCCTCCTCCTCCTCCTCCTCCTCCTCCTCCTCCTCCTCCTCCTCCTCCTCCTCCTCCTCCTCCTCCTCCTCCTCCTCCTCCTCCTCCTCCTCCTCTCCTCCTCCTCCTCCTCCTCCTCCTCCTCCTCCTCCTCCTCCTCCTCCTCCTCCTCCTCCTCCTCCTCCTCCTCCTCCTCCTCCTCCTCCTCCTCCTCTCCCTCCTCCTCCTCCTCCTCCTCCTCCTCCTCCTCCTCCTCCTCCTCCTCCTCCTCCTCCTCCTCCTCCTCCTCCCTCCTCCTCCTCCTCCTCCTCCTCCTCCTCCTCCTCCTCCTCCTCCTCCTCCTCCTCCAGGCTCGAGAGAAAACATCGCGCCGGAGCTCTGTCGCGGGTGTGGGCGTCCGTGGCCGTGGGTGGCCTCTCCCCCGGGTGCCGAGGGAGAGCGGCTCGGGGTGAAGAGGTGGCCCCGCCCAGACGGCCGGGGTCCTGATGTTTTCCAAGCGTGGTCCCCGAGAGATCGGCGGCGAGCGAGGGGGGGAACTGAGAAGGAGAAGGCCTTTTCAGAAGGCGGCGGGACTTCTCAGAAGCCCTCGCGCCTTCTGAGAAGTTTTTTGTGTCTTGGGGGAAGGCTTAGAAAACTTCTCAGGAGGCCGGGGAACTTCCGAGCCTTCCGAGAAGCCCCGCCCCCCCTCGCTCGCCGCCAACGAGAGATCTGGACCCTTTCCCGAGGACTGGCTCGTCATGCCTGTTCACTTTTTGACGGCCCCGGGGCTGGGCAAAGGACCCCAGAGGCCGAAGATGGTAAACCGGAGCAATCCAACATCCTGGCGTGGCTTCTCGCCAGCGCGAGGACGTGAGGGAGGGGAAGGGGTCGAGAGGTTCGTGGTAGTCGGCGGCCCGACAACCAGATCGGGCCGTCGCTGGGAGGGTGAATTGAGCAGCCCGAACAGGTCCGTGGCGCGAGCGAGGGCTGGCCCGAAGCGCTTGGGAAGAGGGGCGATGGGGTGAGTGCTTTTCGGGGCGTTTGCGATAGGTACAGAGAGACAGGGTACACAGGCCGACGGCAGTTCCTTCTTCGACTGCACGAAAGAGTGACCCTTCACCGGAGTGACCTCTGGTGCGGGCCCACTGGGGTCCTCCGGTCGACGAACGCGGGGCGGCAGTGGCGTCTTGCGCGCTGGTGTCTGGCCATTCCGCGGCCCCCGAAAAGCCGCGCACCAAAGTCGAAGAAAAAAAACCGTCATAACCATAAGGCGGGCCCAGCGCGGATCCATGGAATCCGCGCGGAACGCCAACATTTTATGTTTATGCCGTTTCTTTTTTTTCTTCTTCTTCTTCTTCTTCTTCTTCTACGCAGGTCACTCTTACCCAGGGCCGCTCCTGCGTGTAGCCGATTTTTTTCATTTGAACCAGACAGACTCTCTGTCGATGTCGCCGCGGACGTGGTCCACTTGGGACAGGAGGCCGCCTGCCCAACAGCGGTCGTTGTGGGTTTTGGGCAACCTTTACCGTTGAGCATCGTGCCCGTTTTTCCCTTGCCCATGTCGGGCATCCAAAGCTTTGGGGCCATTTTCCGGGGGGGGGCAGTGTTGCTCAGGGCAGCCCTTGCATCCTCGCGTCGTGGAAAAGAATCACGACGGAAGGTGCTTGGTCCATTCCTTGCCCTCAAGAGCTATCGCTGGGCCCTGGGGCCATTAAGAAAGGACTCGGGACGGAGCCGGTCCCCAGGAAGGGTCGGAGACCTGTCGGGAGCCACGCTGGAAAAAGTCACGAAGGCGGATGTCTGGGAACTGCCTGGGAGGAGGGCGGTGGTTTTGGTGTTTTGCATCGCTGCTACAGGGGGTGAGGGGAGCAGCGCGGTTCAGTCCGGGGGCGTTCGAGAGTGGGGTGAGGACCAGGGTCGTGTGTGGATCTCATGGCTGGGGACCTGATATCTCCCAGACTTTGTGGCGCCCTCTTCTTTTTTCATCACGTTCCTTGTCCCCCCCTCTCGTCCGCGCACATGCCTCGGGCCGTGATGCGGCCCCCTCTTCCTGGTCCCCGTCGTCGGCGCACCCGAGTAGTTCAGCACTTGCCTTTTCACCCCTCTTGCCTGGGGCGTTGTCGTATGATATAGCATGTCCGTTCGCCTGGCTCTCGAAACGAACGGCTGGCGCGCGAGCCGACAGGCCAGACGGTCTGTCCCGAGAGGCCGTGTTAAAGCATGTGGGCTTTGTGGCTTGAAAGAAAGAAGGACATCGGAGGGGCGAACCGAGAATGAACTGGGGAGTTCGAGATCGAATCTGGAAGTTCGGAAGCGTGCGGAAACCACACGACATCAAAGTGATCTGAGAGCCGGGGCATCTCCCGGTCCGTTCCCGGCGTGTGCTGGTTCGTTTCCAGGGTCTCGCGGCTCGCCCTCCCGATTTTTCACGGTTCACCACGGTTTCCCAGACTTCTCTCCGTAGCCGCTGGCTCACGCCTTGTCGGCTCGGCGCAGCCCTTGCCGGATGTCTGGCGTGGTGGCGCTGACCTCCCCGCGAACTCCGCAGCGGACCGGGGCTCATGGGAAAGTGGGCGGGCCCGCCGACCTTCGCAACATCGACCTCAGCGCCTTGGCCGCCGCCTCCCGCCTCTCCCGGCCGGGCTCAGGATCGGAGGGGAGGGCGCCAACTAATAGACCTGCACCGATCCGCGCCAGGCGGGTCGCGGGCCCAGGATTGGTGTCTGCGCATGTCTTCCCGCCAAGCTCGGAGGGCGTATGCACCGATCCTGGGGCCAGGATGAGCCAGGACCGGTGTAGTTGTATAGTTGGCGCGCGGGGATCTAACCTAACCGCTGCCTGGGGGATCAATCTTCGGGGACCTCGGCAGACGGTGGATCTGGACACATCTGGGCCCTGGGGACATATGTATGTATGTATGTATGTATGTATGTATGTATGTATGTATGTATGTATGTATGCATGCATGCATGCATGTATGTATGTATGTATGTATGTATGTATGTATGTATGAATGTATGTATGTATGTATGTATGTATATGTATGTGTCTGTCGGTCGGTCGGTCTGTCTGTCTGTCTGTCTGTCTGTCTGTCTGTCTGTCTGTCTGTCTGTCTGTCTGTCTCTCTGTCTGTCTGCAGTCTGCCTGTCTGCCTATATGTAAATCTGTGTATGTATGCATGCATGTATATATATATATATGTCTGCATGTATGTATGTATGCATGCATATATGTATGCATGCATGTATGTATGTATGCATGCATGCATGTCTGTATGTATGTATGTATGGATGACGATGTGCATGTATGTACGTACGTACGTATGTATGTACGTGTGTATGTATGTGTGTATGAATGTGTGTATGCATGTATGTATGTATGTGTGTATGTACGTATGTATGTATGTATGTATGTATGTATGTATGTATGTATGTATGTATGCATGTACACATCTAGGTGTATGTATGTATGTATGCATGCATGCATGGATGTATGTATGTATGTGTGTATGTATGTGTGTCTGTATGAATGTATGTATGTATGTCTGTCTGTCTGTCTGTATGTATGTATGTATGTATGTATGTATGTATGTATGTATGTGTATACATGTGTATGTATGTATGCATGCATGCATGCATGCATGTATGCATGCATGCATGTAGGTATGTATGAATGTATGTATGCATGTATATATGTATGTATGCATGTATGTGTGCATGTATGCATGCACGCATGCATGCATGTAGGCATGCATGTATGCATGCATGTAGGACGTATGTATGTATGTATGTATGTATGCATGCATGCATGCATGCATGCATGCATGCATGCATGTATGGGTGTGTGTATGTATGTATGTATGTATGTATGTATGTATGTATGTATGTATGTATGTATGTATGTATGTACGTATGCATGCATGCATGCATGCATGCATGCATGCATGTATGTATGTATGTATGTATGTATGTATGTATGTATGTATGTATGTATCTCAGTTTTTGAAACGTTCGTGCTCTGAACACGTTTAGTGCAGCCGCCCGTTGTCAGAAGCCCACGTCCGTTGGCATCTCGCTCAAGTGCATTAATTGGCGGCCTTGCCGCATGAGGCTTTCCTTTCTTGCCCAGCTGGCCCATCGAGGCTGGGAAGCTTCCGAGAGTCTTCGCGATCTCCTGTCGCCAGTGGTGGCCAACACTGGTCAGTGCGTTGCTGTCGTGGACCTCTTCGGCGGGGCCCGTTGGCTAGCGCTGGTGTCGTTCACGCTCGGGTTCGTGCTGGCGAGTGCGCTGTGCTGTGGCTGCTACCATGGCAGTGGAGGCCGGAAGGAAGTTGTTCGTGCAGTGGGAGCCTGGCCAGGACTGGCAAGCCCGCGTGGCTCTGGCTCCCGCCGGCGCCGACGACCTCGCCGAGATCATGGATCTTCAAGCGAGTCCCGGTCAGGTGACGGCTGGGAAGGTGTGGTGGTGCGGGACGCTGGACGGCGACCTGTACCCTCACCTGCTGGACGTGGAGCCGCTCAACGGATTGATCCTGTGCGACGACGGCGGCCAGCCAGATCGGAGCTCGCACCGCGGGAGCTGGTTCACGCAGCGCACGAGGGTGTACGGCTGGGGCTGGGCCGCGTCGCCGCTGGAGTTCGCCAGGATGCTCAAGCAGGTGTTCGAGGACAAGGAGGTCGGGCGGCGCATGGTGGGGAAGCAGCCCCGCCCGGCGGAGGGAGCAGGGGATGGAGCGGCGGCGAGTCTGATCGAAGTTGGCTCGCGCTCGCTACCGTCACCGGCTCCTGAGGCCTGGGAGGTGGTCTGGATCTCGGGGACTACGCCCCGCAAGTCGCTCCTCCCCAGCCTCAGCGTGGACGAGGTCGCAGTCTGCGATGCGGGGGGTCTCGCCGTGAAGGGCTCGGAGATGCTGCTGGTACGGCGGTGCAGCGGGCATGACGACGGCGCGGACCTCGACTCAGACGCCTGCGTGCCCAGCATCGTGCAGAGTTCGAGTGGGGAGCGCCGGCGCTCCTTCAAAGACAGCGTGAAGGAGATGACCCAGTCGAGCTGGTCGCATCGGCCCACTTTGGGCCCACGCACCGCGCATTGGTGCTTGGACTTTATAGCAGAGCGAGATACCCACCCCCGCTCCCGACACACAAAGTGGAAATACGAGACGGGGGTGGGATCTCCGGATGTAGGCTGCCAGGACCATGAACTGGCCATGAGGATGATCGAAGTTGCCGTGGTCTACGACCAACTCAACATCACAGAGCTGGCCAGCTTCGAGCTGCTTCTGCGGAGGGTCCAGCTGGCCGAGATGCGGTACAAGGATAGGATCGTGGGCAAGCGCGGCGGCGACGAGTTCGCGGAGGATGAGTTCCTCTATATGGGGACAGGCCTCACCAGAGGCCTCGTGATGGTCAGCCCGGAGCTGTCCGACCACATGTTGGAACAGCTCCACAAGGAGGCGGCGGTGTTGAAGGAGCGCCTGAAGCTGAAGGAGGAGAGGCAGTCGAGTTGGGCCCCTGGCCCCTGGCCCCGGCAGCGGGAGCGGTGCAGTTTCGCCGTCGTCCGCGCAGGGGCTGCCGCAGGAGGTGACCGCTCAGGCCGCGGAGATCCGCAAGCTGCTGGAGAGGCTCGGCGAGGGGGGCGCCGGCGGCGAAGGGGGCGCCGGCGGTGCAGGTCGCGGCCGCGGTGGCGGCTGGGGGGCCAAGTAGCCTACGAGGTCCCCATGGCGGTCCCGGGCGAGCTGCTTCCAGTGGCTCTGCCGACGGGGCCGCCGCCACCGCCCCCCGTGGGCGCCTGCGGCCGTGCCGCGAGGAGCCGCCTTCGCAAGCGAGAGCACGTCCACGCAAGGACGCAGGAAGTCCTTGTCTCAATTCATGAGCTGTACGGCCATGGTTCACTGCCCGCTGACGGCAAGGCCTCGCTCGCGCAGGCATGCGGGCTGGACCGCGTCAGACGCGTGGTGGAGGATGCCGGGCCGCCTCCAGCTTGCAGCGCCGCGGTAGCCCACAAGGAGCTGTGCGGGCCTGGGCACGGCTGCGTCTTCGAGCCGGAGCATATCGCGCCCTGCGACCGTTCCTTTGTCTCTTTGCCGAAGGGGGGCGACCTCGCCGACGTTAGTCGCATCCTGGAGGGAGAAGCTCTTCAGCATTGGGTGGGATGGAGGCAGCTGTTGAAGCGACGGCCCGAGGGCGGCGGCCAGGCGCCCAAGCCTCGCTACGACGGCAAGTTCCGGTCCCTCTCTGCCCACGCCCTCTTCGTCGGCGACTTCCCGGGCGCCGGCGTCGTCTCCTTGAAGCAGCAGCAGCAGGAGACGGTGGGCGCCTTCTTTGTGCACGAGTCAAATGGAATGCGGCGTTTAATGATTGACCCTCGGCGCGTCATTGACATGTTTGAAGCTCCAGCTCACGCCGCGCCCCCGACAGCGGGGGCTTGGTCGGCGCTGGAGTCGCCAATGGATCAGCTGTTGCACCTGGCACAGGCCGACGTGGACAACGCGTTCCACGGGATCGGTCTGCCGGCCGGGGCCCAGGAGATGTTTGTTTTGGGGGCTGTCCACGTCCCCGCGCTGCTGAGGCTGGATCTTCGAGAGCGGCTTCCAGTGGATGCCGGCGAGAGGGCGTCGCCCTGCTTGGAGGTGTTTCCCATGGGGTCGACGTGGGGCCTGCATTTTTGCCAATGCATGGTGGTGGCCGCAATCCACGTGGCAGGCTTCGCCATGGGCGATTTCATTCAGGATCGTCGTGCTGCTCCGTCAGTTGCAGGTCGCAATCGGGTGGCAGTCTATGTGGGCGGGTTTCGGCGGTGGGGCTCGACGTCGACGTGGTGACTGCGGACTGCGAGCGCATCGCGGCCAAGCTGGGGTCGCTTAACCTGCGGCGCAAGGGCGTCGAGGCCGCCGGTAAGGACGCCCAGTTCACCAGCCTGAGCTTCGAGGTCGCCTTGGAGAAGATCCGGCTCTCGCGATCGCGGACGTGGGAGTTGAGGCTGGCGCTGCAGTGCACCGCGTCCCGAGGGTGGGCTTCTGGTGACGACCTGGGGCGCCTCCTTGGCCACTGGTGCTGGGCCGCCATCCTGCGGCGCGAGCTGCTGAGCGTGTTCGCCCAGACGCGCCGGTTCATTGGACTGTCTGGCTCGCGGAGGTGGAGGCTGTGGCCGCGCGCGGAGGCCGGGCTGGGGCGCGCGGCGGCCCTGGTGTGCTTCGCGTTCGTCGACATCGAGCGCCCCTGCAGCACCGCGGTGACCGCGTCCGGCGCCGACCAACGGGACTCCGGCGGGCGTGGAGTCATGAAGGCAGATTGGGGGCTCGAGAGCGTGCGTGCTGCTGCCGGCCAGGCCGAGAAGTGGCGCTGGAGCGTCGTTGGGGCCATCGCCGCGCGGGCGCAGACCCTCGGCCTCCAGCGGGGCGGGGGGCCCAAGCACCCGACAGACCGGCAGGCTGGGGCTGTTTGTGAACGCATCACTCCCAGCCAGATGGGTGGCGACAGTAGTTGGCGGTTGCGCGTAAAAGGTCGCTGGCTTCGTCAGGAACACATCCTTCGTGCCGAGGGCTCCGACATCGGCTTCGCTCATAAACGTCTGAGGGGGCCTGTCATTTGTTTTTGTGCGACAGTATGTCCATGGTCTTGGCCCTCAGCAAGGGTCGGGGTTCCACTTCAACAGTCAGTCGGGCGTGCCAGGAGGTGCTGGCACATAATTTGTTTGCCAGTGTGCATTGTTGTTTCCGATGGATCGCCTCAGAGATCAACCCAGCGGATCGACCTTCCAGAGCGTCGTCACCTGGGCCCGAGCCGAAAGGGTCCCAGGGACGACCCGCGGCCCGCGTGGCGCCGAGATGTTGACGAGGCCGATGAGCGCTTCGACCGGGCCCTCGAGGACGAGATCGACGCCCGCCTCGTCCGCCAGCCAGGCGGGGCTGAGGCAGCCAGCCTCAGCGGCCTCGGGGGCACCTGTTTGGGCGAGCCTGCGCTGGCCGCCGAGCGTCGGCGCGCCCCAGGTTGGGCCTCGCCGGGAGGCGCCCCCCCGCCGCTCACCAGCAGATCTTGGAGCAGCTCAGGCGAGGGGAGGGCCGGGGGGCGGCGGCGGGGAGGGCGCGGCGGCCGGCGGCGCAGGAGGCCGCGGCAGTGGGGCTGAGTTACATGCAGGCCTCGCGGGCGCAGCCCCAGACGGTGGCGTGCTACCGGGAGCGGTGGGCGGCGGAGCAGGGGCTCAAGTTGGACTCGCTGGACAGGCTGGGCCAGGCTCTCACCGCCCACCTGGGCTCGCTCTTCTTCGAGGGCTACAATCACGATCGAGGAGAGAAGCTGATGGCAGCTGTCGCGTACTTCGACGCCGCCGGGGCGTGCCAGTCGGTGGGCGCTCTACCCGGGGCGCGCGCGGCGATGCGGGGGTTTCGCAAGCGTGCTCCCAGCCAGTCTCGAGCTCCTCCGCCGCGCCCTGGGCTTGCGGCCCCGGTGGGGGCAGCGCTGTCCGTGGGGGGCCAGGGGCAGGCGATCGCGTTGGAGATCGCGTGGCGCGCGTGCCCCGGGCTCCCGAGCGATTTGATCTCCGTGACTGTCGTTCATTCCGCCCCGGCGGGTCGCGGGGGTCGCCCACTGGGGGCTGCTTCTCTACCGCGAGGAGGGGCGGCCGAGGAGCAAGACCGGGCAGTGGGGCGAGGGCTGCCTCCTGGACAACGACCGCGTGATTGCGATGGGGCCGGAGCTGGCGGCCTTGGCGCGGCGGACGGGGCCGGGCCAGCCGCTCTGGTCCTTTTTCAGCCGCGCAGTTCCGAGTGCCATTCCGCAAGGTGGCGCTGTTGGCGGGCCTGCCGGACCTGAGCCCCTGCCAGGTGCGCCGCGGGGCTGCGAGTGCCGATGCTCTCCGCCAGACCCGAGACATGAAGTCAATTCAGAAAAGGCTCCGACGCGCAGTGGAGGCGTCAACCAGAAGGTGCAATAAACGCACTCGGTATCTCAGAGAGCCGGACACGCTGGCGCCCGACACGAAGCGGCACGGGGAGTGCGTGGACAGCGACTTCGCCGAGCTGATTGCCAAGCGCAAGGCGGCGGCCGCCCCTCCCGGATCAACCAGGCCGCGGCCCTCGCCAGCGGCCAGCTCTGGCGATATGGGGACGCCCTGGGGGCCGCCCACCGCGCGCCGCCGGCGGCTGTGAGATGCCGGCTGCGGGCGGTGCTGGGCCGAGCGCTCGGCCGCTAGCCGCGGGCCGCGCAGGCTTTCCTGGACCTCTTTGCTGGTGCGGGCCGCGTCGGCCAGTGGCTGGAGAGACTGAGCGGGCTCCCATCGGTTCGGCTGGACGTGGGAGCTGATCCAGCCTTCGACCTGACATCCGAGGTCCGAGGCCGCATTCAAAATGGCACGAGGACGCGGGGTGTGTGGCTTGCGCCTCCGTGCTCGATGTGGAGCGTAGCGAGCCGGAACACGTTCCGCACGCCAATGTACATCTATGCTAAGCCAGTCTTGTCTGAGAAGAATGCAACCAAAGTTCAGTTTGGAAGCGCGACCTCTCGTTTTACAGTATGTGTGGTACGGGCCTCCCTGATGGCCGACATCTCAGCTGCGATGGAGAATCCTCGGTTCAATTTCCTCTGGCAGTGTTCAGCCGTGCGTGAGCTCACTTCGCTCGCCAGTTGTAAAGAATGCGCGACCCACTTCTGCCAATGCGGCCAGGCCTGGAATAAACCCATTAAAGCAGCCAGTTGGATTGCAGGTAGGGCTCCAAACGCTCCGTGTAAAAAATGCTCTGGGGCCCGAGGTGTGCGCAGTCGGACCGGGCGGCCCCATGTGGCCTTGCAGGGTCGGGGGCCGGGGGGTTCTCGGAGCTTGACCTCCCGGGCCGAAAAGTAACCGCCCTCGTTCGCTCGTGGGGCCGCCTCGTTGCTAGCGCAGCCCGCTAACCAAATTCAGCTAGGGCACTCGACGGCATTATCACTGTAGTTGGGGTCGCCAGTAATATGTTCTTGTTTCTGAGGCAAGCTCACGCGGCTGAGCCAGTGCTTGTTCGGGGATGGGATCGAGCGCGCTCGTGTATAGGCTCGTTCGCAGCAGGCGCCTGGCGTCGTCGCCCCCGGCAGCCTGCTGCCTCGCAGGGGGGCGCATCCACGTTGGCAAGCGAGAGCGCCCAGAACATATCTCAGTTTTTGAAACGCTCGTCCTCTAAACGCGTTGAGCGCGGCCGCCAGTTGTCCGATGCCCGCGTCCGTTGGCATCTCGCTCAAGTGCACCGTCCATCCCGCCCCACCGCCTGCTCCTTTTCTGCGCTTGCATGACCGTGTCGTTCTGGGATCGAGCGCGCTCGTGAATGGGCTCGTTCGCAGCAGGCACCTGGCGTCGCCACCCCCGGCAGCCTGCTACCTCACAGGAAAACGCATCCACGTTGGCAAGCGAGTGCGCAGAGCCTCTATATACACATGCCCCCCCTAGACCAACACAGAAGTGTATCCTCTACCATCCCCGGCGAAGTGCTATGTATTCGCTTGAATGGGCTGTGGGCTGTTGTTCAGATCTATATAGACGTTTCCTTCCGGTCCCGCCGTGTTGTCTTTTCTAACAAAGTGCGAAGTGCTGAATTGCCAGTGTGTTGACCGACTTCCATGATCAAGCGTTTCGAGAGGCTTGGGGGGCGACCCCGGGCTGCGCCCTTTCGGGCATCGCTTTGCGGGGAGGACTCGGGCAGAGCTCATCGTAGACTTGTGTGGCATTGATGGGTGTGGTCGCTTCACAGTGAGCAATGCTCTCCTCCTCTTGGCCGGCTGCCGCGTAAATAAGCTGTCGGACTCGGGTATCTCGAATGTACATGAATCGGTTGCCTTCTGGAACTGGTCCGAGTTCACTGCATGGCTGCTTTTCGCTGGACGGCTTCTCTGTCTGGCATCTGGAGAAGATTGCCCTGTTGTAGCGCCCGAAATTCGCAAGGTCTCTGTCCGGCTGTCCTAGCAGAGCGGGACATCCCTTGTGTGGGTCGCGCGGGGGCTGGGGGCCCTCATCACAAGGCTCAGCGGCAGGGTCTGCCGGAGTGCGTGTCCGACCTCTTTCTGAGTGGGTGGCAGGGCATTGCGCCAGCTCTTTGGCCTGTCTCCCCTGAAATACCCGCGGGGGCATGTGTGCGATTGTGTGAGCGTGCATCGGCAGTTCCATACACAGGTTTTCCTTGCGAGGTACAGAGGCTGCAAGTATGTTGTTTGCCATGTCGCCCCGCACGAAAGACGTGGCGTTCCCCCCCTGTCCTCCTCTCTGCCCCGCAGCATTTTTCTAACCACCGAGACCTCTCAGCGGTCTAGTGCAGTGAGCACATCTGTGCAAGCAAGCTGATCACGTTACCTCTCGCACTCCCTCTTTTCCCCCCTTGGCTAGCCCCTCTTTAGCCCGCCTCTCCCTCCTCCGGATCCGTGGGCCAACATGTCTTTTGGATTGGGGACCTTGCCCCCCAGGGGGTCTTCCCTGGGCTCCGCCCAGAACTTCATGAGGGGGTTCCAGGTGAAACAAGTTTGTCCCCAAATCCTTCCAACAACCCTTCCCTAAGGGGGGCGGGCCCACGTACACTTTTAAAACCCTACCAAACCCTCCTCTGAGAGGGAGGGGGGTCCGGGGGAAAACTCTCCTTACCCCCTTTCCCCCCATGGGCACACCCCCTTCTGACCCCTCCCTGAGGAGGTTTTCCAAGGGGGGGTCCCCCGAACTGGAGTTTTTGGATGCTGGCCAGGACAAGTTTTGATAACCCTCCCCAGAACCTTCCTGAGAGGGGGCGTCTTGTTTTTTTTTTTTTTTTTTTTTGGGGGGGGTAACCCCCTTCTTCTTGCTTAGTTAGTTCCTTTTGTTTTCGGGTCGGCGGCGCGTGAGGGTGACCCTTCGCCGGAGTGATCCCAGGTGTAGGCCCACAGGGGTCCCCCCCGAGCACGGGTCTGCGCGTCCAGATCTGGCCCCCCTCGCGGCCCCCGAAGGCCGCGGACCGAAGGCCACTCCTGCTCAGGGCTGCTCTTTCCATATGCCCTCCTCCTCCTCCTCCTCCTCCTCCTCCTCCTCCTGCTCTTGCCTCCTCCTGCCTCCTCCTGCCTCCTCCTGCCTCCTCCTTCTCGTCCTCCTGCTCCTCCTCCCTCTTCCTCCTACCTCCTCCTCCTCCTCCTCCTCCTCCTCCTCCTCCTCCTCCTCCGTATCCTACTCCTCCTCTTCCTCCTCCTGCTGTTCCTCCTCCTCCTGCTCTTGCCTCCTCCTTCCTCCTCCTGCCTCCTCCTGCCTCCTCCTCCTCCTCGTCCTCCTGCTCCTCCTCCCTCTTCCTCCTACCTCCCACCTCCTCCTCCTCCTCCTCCTCCTCCTCCTCCTCCTACGTCTACTCCAGAGAGGTCTCGACCCATGGCCTAGGACGGGGTTTTCATCCCGAGTCGAAGTTTGACGGTCTCGAGCCGTGGTGATCTAGGCCTCCTAGATGGGGTCAGGGTTGATGGGGTCGGAGGATCGCGCCGCATCGGTGATGCATCGGCGATGTGGCCCGATGTGGAGACAGTGTTTCCCCGCGCCGACGTCGCCGATGCGTCGCCGACGTCGGCGATGCATCGGCGATGCGGCGCGATCCTCCGAGCCCATCTACTCCGACCCCATCTAGGAGGCCCCTAGGTAAGGGCCCCGCGAGGCCGAACGTATAGTGAACAAAAGTCCCGTCGTATTACTTTGCCACGCGATGGGGGTCGGCCCCCCCGGGTCACTCGTGCGAGTAGGCGATCAGGGCACGTCCGCGCCTTTGGTAGCAAGTCATGGGAGAATCATGTACCTTCGCATCTCCGCTTTTGAATCATATTCGCGCCGAGCAGCGCCTGGTGGTCGATGAGCCATTTAGCGTCGACTAGCGTCGATTAGCGTCGATTTAGCGTCGATGAGCGTCGAGGTGCGTCGATTCGCAAGAGCCAGCGAGATGGTTAGGGAGGCTCTCATGAGGAAGAGGAGGAGGAGGAGGAGGAGGAGGAGGAGGAGGAGGAGGAGGAGGAGGGAGGAGGAGAGGAGGAGGAGGAGGAGGCAGGAGGAGGGAGGAGGAGGGAGAGGGAGGGAGGGAGGAGGGAGGGAGGGGAGGAGAGGAGGGAGGGAGAGGAGGGAGGGAGGGGGAGGGAGGAGGAGGAGGAGGAGGAGGAGGAGGAGGGAGGAGGAGGAGGAGGAGGCGGAGGAGGAGGAGGCGGAGGAAGGAGGAGGCGAGGAGGGAGGGGAAGGAGGAGAAGGAGGAGAGGAAGGAGGAGGAGGAGGAGGAGGAGGAGGAGGAGGATGAGGAGGAGGAGGAGAGGAGGAGGAGGATCAGGAGGAGAGGAGGAGGAGGAGGAGGCGGAGGAGGAGGAGGAGAGAGAGGAGGAGGAGGAGGAGGAGGAGGAGGAGGGAGAGGAGGAGGAGGAGAGAGGAGGAGGAGGGAGGAGCAGAGATGAGGAGGAGGAGGGGAGGAGGAGGAGGAGGAGGAGGAGGAGGAGGAGGAGAAGGCGGAGTATGAGGAGGAGGAGGAGGAGGAGGAGGAGGAGGAGGAGGAGGAGGAGAAAGGCGGAGGAGGAGGAGGAGGAGGAGGAGGAGGAGGAGGAGGAGGAGGAGGAGGAGGAGGAGGAGGAGGAGAGGGCTCTCGCGAGTAGGCGATCAGGATGCGTCCCCGCCTCTCCCAGGAGCCGCGTCCGCGCGGGGGGCAGACCTCCGGCGCGCGCGCCTCGGCTGCGGCGACCTGCGCGGGGCCGACCTCGCAGGCGGATGTGGCGCCCACCAAGGGGGCGGCGCGAGGAGGAGGAGGAGGAGGAGGAGGAGGAGGAGGAGAAGGAGGAGGACGAGGAGGAGAAGGAGGAGAAGGAGGAGGAAGAGGAGGAACTTCAGCCACGCGCAGAGGAGGTTGCTGCTGCGCGCAGATCACTGGTGGCGAAAGGGGGAATCGAACAGCTGCGAATCTAGTTGCTGGTCTAGTGGTCGCTTCGCCTTCGCCACCTCGGTCATTGGTGCTGCTGCGCGCAGATCATGGTTGCGCTGTGGAGATCTTCAGCTACGCGAAGGGGG
Organism: Prorocentrum cordatum; assembly: GCA_963575745.1. Lineage (NCBI taxonomy): Eukaryota > Dinophyceae > Prorocentrales > Prorocentraceae > Prorocentrum > Prorocentrum cordatum. The sequence continues at coordinate 83,215 of CAUYUJ010015404.1, forward strand.
AGCACTCACGGGTGAGTGGGGAGGGCTTCTTGGAAGCAGCCTCCTTCTAAGAAGCCCTCCCGCCTTTTCATTTCCCCTGTGGCGCGCCGCCACGATCTAGGCCTCGCAGATTGGGGTTGGCTGGGGTCTGAGGTGGGCCAACACTGGTTCCGGCCAGCAAGGAGGGGGGAAGAGGCTCGAGGTTCTGCGTTCGTGAAGGTTCGACCCTCGACCCTCGATGCTCGATGCTCGATGTTCAACCCTCGACCCTCGATGCTCGACCCTCGATGCTCGCGCATCGAGGGTCGATCATCGAGGGTCGAGGTGGGCAATGAGGGGGTAAAGAGCTTCGAGGTTCTGCGTTCGTGAAGGTTTTTTTGTCTTTTCTCGGCCTCTGGGGGGTCGCTTTCGGGCCTAGGGATCGTGAAACACGGATCTAGAGTGAAAAGTTGCACCAGATGGATCCTGGGAGGGGTCCAGGGACCGATTTTGAACGGATTTGGCTCCATCTCCCCCCCTGACAGTTTTCCCCGGGTCCCAACCAGGTCAGACCCTTTGGCCGCCTCTAACTCCCAGATGGAGTCGGCGTGGATGTGGGGGTGCTGTTGGCGTTCGCGGTCCCAGAGCTCGTGTAGGCGCCGTTGCTTGCTGGCTGTGATACTACGTGATGGACAAGTAAGAAGATGTTAGCAAGCGTGGACTCCAAGCAATGTGTGTTTAGCATCTATGTGGTGCAATCTATGTGGTGCAATTCATTTCTGTTCGCAGTGAGTTGCCCACTCCACTGCTCGCGCAAAGATCCCACCCACCCTCCCGCAACTTGGTTTGCAAAATCTCTTAAGACCGTGACGGTGGGTACCAAATGGCACTTGGCAGCGACAGCGACGCCGACGACGACAGCGACAACGACGACGACGCCGCCGACAATGACTACGACGACACCGACGACGTCTCCAACGACTTCGACGACGCCGACAACGACGACGACGACGACGACACCGACGACAACGACGACGACGCCGACGCCGACGACGACGACGATGACAACGACGACGACGATGACGCCGACGACGACGACAACGACGACACCGACGACGACGACGACGTCAACGACGCCGACGACGCCGACGACGACGACGACGACGACGGCGGCGACGACGACGACGCCGACGCCGACGACGACGAAGACGACGAGGACGCCGACGCCAACGACGACGACGAAGATGACGACGACGTCGCCAACGAAGACGACGACGAGGGAGGAGGGAGGACGACGACGGCGACAACGACGACAACGACGACAACGACGAGGGAGGAGGGAGGACGGCGACGACGCGAACGACGAAGAAGGAGGAAGGACGGCGACGCCGACGACAACGACGAGGGGGAGGGAAAGACGACGACAACGACGACGACGACGACGACGACGGCGACGAAAATAGGGGACGACGACGAGACGCCGACGACGACGTCGACGACGACGAGGGAGGAGGGAAGGGCGACGGCGACAACGACGACGGAAACGACCACGACGCCAAAGAGGACGACGACGACGAACACGAGGAAAGACAGAGGACGACGTAGGCGACGACGACGACGACGACGCGGGAGTAGGGAGGACGGCGACGACGACGACGACGACGCAAGAGCGCGCGCGCACACTTTTGTTGAAAATCCGTGTTGCGAAACCTTGTGTTTTTGTTGTAGGTTTTTCGGACACGATTTTGGAATCCTTCCGAAACCGATGGGTTTTGAACAATTTCGCCATACGCGCGCGACGACGCGCGCGTCTGCACTTCGTTTTGTTACACAGGGTTCTCGCGACGGCACACGCGCAAGGGCGTTCGACAGATTTCGACATGCGCGCGGGCGAAGCCCGTTTGGTAGCATTTTGTGAAAATCTTGAAAAATCTATGTTTTTCTTACGATTTCGCAAGAGCTCGCGCGTAAGCTTTTTTAGCACATCAGTGTTGCGAAACCATGTGTTTTTCTATGTGTTTTGGAAACTCGATTGCGAGATCCTTCCGACATCGATTGTTTTTGAAGGATTTCGGCATGCGCGCGCGACGACGCGCGCGTGTGCACTTCGTCCCGTTTTTTGTAAGGGATTCGTGGAAAAGTCTTATGTTCGAGCGAAAAATGTCCCCGCGTATTGTTTTTCACAAGGGAACCTCAGGGGGGCCGATGCCGGCCCCCCTGGTACAGTGTAAATTCATATTTAGGATGGACATGTGGTCAGAATCAAATATGATTTACATTCCCGAAAGGGGAGCGGATAACGCCGGGGGGGGGGGGTAGAGTAGATATTTTCTTTTTAGAAAGGAGAATCTATGTGGTGTAATTCGTCCTGCCAAATTAGAGATTGCGCGATTATCCACTCATCCGCCTGCAACTTGGTTTGACAAACCCACGCGGCGGTGATTGCGGTGATTGCTTAGCGCTGGCAGGTGCATGGCTGCGGCCGCGCTAGCGCGTCAGGCTCGCGCGCAGGGCGGCCATGTAGTCTGGCGCGACCGGCGCAGCCGCGGTAACGCTGACCGCTGGGGACTTCCCAGCGTGTTTCGCATGCCGCGCTCACGCGCGGGCACTTCCGTGCGAGTCGGTGACTCGGGCGGTCGCGGTATCATGGCGACGTCGACAACGGCAGACACGATGAAGATTGTAGCGATGCTGGTAACGATGAGGACGATGAGGACGGCAAGTCTAATGACGGCGCCGATGCTGATCGCGCCGGTGGCGATGATGGTGTCTACGTGTCGGTGATGAAGGTTTTGAATGGAGTTCGACATGCGCACGCGGCCAACGTGCGCGAGTCGCCCGCATGATGTTATTTCGCAGGGGTCGTGCCCGTCCCAGCACGCGCGCGAGGGCGTTCGAATGATTTCGACATGCGCGCGCGTCAGCAGTCGCCAAAGCGCGCATACCTCTGAAGACATGATGCAGCACCATTGTTTTTTAGTTATACGTTGTCGGATCGTTCGAAAGCGGTACCTATGGTTGTTGAGCGATTTCGGCATGCGCGTTCGACTACGCGCGCGCGTGTGCACTTTGTTTTTTTCAACGGTTCTTTAAGGATGGTGCGAATTCATGGTTCGAATGTACTATGGGGCGGGATCATGTGTACGTTGCACATCCCAAGGCCAAACGGATAAATCCGGGGCTGGTGGTGGTGCAGTCTATTTGTCTGGTTTCCGCTCTGTAGTGCAAACTATGTGGTGCAATTCGCCCTGCCGAACTTGAAACTGTCAACTCCATTGCTCGCGCAATCTTCCCACCCACCCACCCGCAACTTGGTTTGCAAAATCCATGCGGCGGTGATTGCGATGACTGCTTGGCGCTGGCTGGCGCGTCGTTGCGGCCGCGCTAGTGCGCGCAGGCTCGCGCGCAGGGCGGCCAGCTAGTCTGGCGCGACCGACGCGGCCGCGGTGGCGCTGATTGCTGGGGCCTTCCCAGCGCGTCTCGCAGGCCGCGCTCGCATGCGGGTTTTTTTGTGCGAGTCGGTGACTCGGGCGGTCGCGGTAATTATCATGGCGACGTCGACAAGGGCAGACACGATGATGATAGTAGCGGTGTTGATGACGACGAGGACGATGACGACGGCAATTCCTTTGACTGCGCCGATGCTGATCACGCCGATGATGATGATGGTGTCCACGTGTCGGTGATGAAGGTTGTGAATGGATTTCGAGATGCGCGCGCGGCCAACGTGCGCGAGTGTCCCGCATGGTGCTATTTCAAAGGGCTCGTGCTGCCCCGGCACGCGCGCGAGGGCGCTCGAATGATTTTGACACGCGCGCGAGAGGCTTGTCGAATTTAGTGAGCATGTTGAAAAACCTTGTGGTTTTTGTAGGAGTCGCCAGAGCGCGCGTTTTGTGTTTGAAAATCAATGTTGCAATGCAGTTGTTTTGTTTAACCATGTTTTCGGGTCGCTGGGTTTTGAAGTCCTTGCGACACCTTCGCGTTATGTGCGATTCCGGCATGCGTCTCCGACGACGCGCGCGTGTGCACTTCGTCCCGTTTGTTCTGGGGTTCTTGGACCTGGATGAATTTCACATCCCCGCGGTGCGTGGACGATCCCGGTGGGGGTGGGGCTGGGTATTATTTCCTTTTGGGAAAAATATATGCCGTCCAAGATATGTGGTGTAAGCTGTGTGGGGCAACCTACGTGATGCAATCAATGTGTTGCAATCCTATGTGGTGCAGTATATGTGGTGTAGTCCATTCCGCTGGACTTGAAGTCGTCATCTCCACTGCTCGCGCAATCACTCCACACTCCAATCCGCAACTTGCTTGGCAAAATTCATGATGTGGGTGGCGGCGGCGCCACCGATGACGACATCCATGATAACATCCTCACTGCCGATGCTCGTCACCGTGAGTCGATGATGAAGGTGAACATATCGACGATACTCGGACGTGCGCGATGACAAGATGACGTCGGCAACGTCTGCGACAATGACTGACGAATATGGCAGCAGTGACGATGATGTTCAAGAGGGTGACGGCATGAATGGTAATTGCGCCAATGATGGCAAACACGATGACGATGCTGATGTCCATCTGTCGATGAGGCAGGTGCTCGCGGTGATGCTGACAAGGTTGAAAAGGGAATCCGCGCGCGCGCGGAAGTTCAACGCATCCGTCATGCTGACCATGCGCTCGCGGCGGTGCCCGCAGGTGGCCCGTTTTCTTGGTGCTCAAGGGATTCGCGCCCCCGGCGCATGACAGGAGTATCGCGGGTGCACCGCGCAGTGACATGCAATCGTTGGATTTGGCGGAGCTCATACGCACCCTATGGTTTTTGTGGGATTTTATCGCGATCGCGCGGACAGGACACTTGCATCGTTTTTGTTGAAAGGTTTTTATGCTGGAATGCTTGCGAACGTATGGTGTTTGGTACGATTTTGACACTGACGCGAGCGTGTGTTTTTTCGCAAGGGGTTATTGTTATTTGTTTCTTCAAGATGAATAGTGCGCGCGCGTCGTATTTTTTCCGGAGGATGGCGGGGGGGGGGGGGGTCGATACCTTTTTGGCTGGAATAGTAGGAATCCACAGGTCGGATGGACGAGTGTGTAGAATACGTGCGAAATCACAATACCCCAAAGGGGGATCGTTAATTCCGGGGAGGGTGGGGTGGGTGGTGGTGGTGGTGGTGGTGGTGGTGGTGGTGGTGGGTGGGGGGTAGGGTAAAGTCGATTCTTTTAGAAATGGAGAATGAATGTCGTGCCATCAATTCTATGGAATTTGTGTCGTGCAAACAAATGGGTGCAACATGCTGTTTTGTAGTTTAAGTTGTGGCGTGTCTGCTATGTGGTGCGCTGCTGTTGGCACAACGTACTTACGCAGGACGAACGATTTCCATGTTGAAGTTGAAGAAGACCACTCCCGCCCCCCGTGGGATCTTAACATGGGGGGGGGGCCTGCGGTCGACGGATCCCATTTTTGTCGGTTCCCGGGACGAATTTAACGTTATAGCTTCAAAGCGGGGTGGAAAAATCCGCCGTAAAAAAATCGGGTCCGACGCGGATCCCGAAATTTAGAATTTGGATCCGCGCGCACGGAAGTGGGATCCGCCGCGATTTCACGATTACGGTAATGTTGGAAATCGGATCCGTGAGACCCTCATTGGTTTCGCCGTTGTGATTTCCCAGAGGGCCCGTTCACCGCGCAGGGCCGTGAGGTTCAGCGCCAAAAGGAACAAACTTTCGGCCAGGGGATGGGCGTTTTTGGCATCCGACCTGTCCTTTGCCGCATGCGGCACATATCTTTTCTGCGGCTTCCGTTCGAGACTTCCCCACACGCTCTTGAGGAGTGCCGTTCGAGACTTCCTCGCAAGCGGTCGGCGCCTCCGACGTTGCACCAACCTTGGGCCACGCAGCATCCAGGCGGCCAGGATACACACGTCCTCGTCGCACGTTTCTTTTCGGGGTTCTCACCGTTTTGGTTGGGCGGGAGCCACCGTTTTGAATAGATACCGCCTTCCACTTTACCATGCTTTTGGGCGGCAGCCACCGTTTTGAAAATATGATGCCGTCCATCCGTGCCGCGCAGCGTGCCACCGCGCGGTGGGAACTTTAGGGGGCCCGTTGGGTCGGGAGACGCAGGGCGCCGGCGCATGGGCGTTTTTGGCATCCGACCTGTCCTTTGCCGCATGCGGCACATCTCTTTTCTGCGGCTTCCGTTCGAAACTTCCTCACATGCTCTTGAGGACTGCCGTTCGAGACTTCCTCGCATGCGGTCGGCGCTTCCGACGTTGCATCAATTTTGGGCCACGCTGCATCCAGGCGGCCAGGATACACACGTCCTCGTCGCACGTTTTTTTTCGGGGTTCCCACCGTTCTGGTTGGGCGGGAGCCACCGTTTTGAATAGATACCGCCTTCCACTTTACCATGCTTTTGGGCGGCAGCCACCGTTTTGAAAATATGATGCTGTCCATCCGTGCCGCGCGGCGTGCCACCGCGCGGTGGGAACTTTAGGGGGCCCGTTGGGTCGGGAGAAGCAGGGCGCCGGCGCATGGGCGTTTTTGGCATCCGACCTGTCCTTTGCCGCATGCGGCACATCTCTTTTCTGCGGCTTCCGTTCGAAACTTCCCCACATGCTCTTGAGGACTGCCGTTCGAGACTTCCTCGCATGCGGTCGGCGCTTCCGACGTTGCATCAATTTTGGGCCACGCTGCATCCAGGCGGCCAGGATACACACGTCCTCGTCGCACGTTTCTTTTCGGGGTTCTCACCGTTCTGGTTGGGCGGGAGCCACCGTTTTGAATAGATACCGCCTTCCACTTTACCATGCTTTTGGGCGGCAGCCACCGTTTTGAAAATATGATGCCGTCCATCCGTGCCGCGCGGCGTGCCACCGCGCGGTGGGAACTTTAGGGGGCCCGTTGGGTCGGGAGACGCAGGGCGCTGGCGCACTTACGCAGGACGAAATATTTTCCTGTTGAAGTCGAAGAGGACCACCCCCGTCCCCCGTAGAATCTTGGCAGGGAGGGGCCTGCGGTCGACGGATCCCATTCTTGTCGGTTCCCGGAACGATTTTAACACTATAAATTCAAAACGGGGTAGACATGGGATCCGCCGTAAAAATTCGGGTCCTACGCGGATCCCGAAAATCAGAAATGGGATCCGCGCGCACGGAAGTGGGATCCGCCGCGATTTCACGATTACGGTAAGGTCGGCAATCGGATCCGTGCGACCCTCATTGGGTTCGCCGCTATGATTTTCCAAAGGGCCCGTGCACCACGTGGGGCCGTGAGGTTCAGCGCCAAGAGGAACAAATTTTCGGCCTGGGGATGTATGTGGTGCACTCAATGTGTTGTGACAAATGTCATGTAAGCTACGTGCTGCACTACTTTTGGTTTGAATTACCATATGTGAGCTATGCGGCTTAGACTACGTGGTGCAATGTCTGCGGTACGAGTTCTCATGTGCAAAATGTGCGGTGCAATCGATGAAATGAAGTATATGTGATGTGAACTTTGTAGTGCCATCTCTGTCTTGTAATGCAGGTGGTGCAAAAGGTGTGTGGTGCAAAATGTGTGGCGAAAGCCAGGTGGTGTAATATATGCTGTGCAATGTATGTGGTATAAGTTATGTGGTCCAGTATGTGTGGTGTGAGTTATGTAAAGCCATCTATGTGGTGCAATGTATGTGGTGCACTCTATGTGGTGCAATTTGTGTGGTGCGAGCTATGTGGTGCAACCTGTGATGTGCAATCTATGTGGTGCAAACTGTTTGGTGCAATCTGAATGGTGCAACCAATGTGAGGTATCCACCTGGTGCAATCTATGTGGTGACAGCTATGTGGTGTAAGCTATGTTGCTCAATCTATGTGGTGCAATTTCCGTTTCCGAGTTTGAAGTTGTCAGTTCCACTGCTCGCGCAAACATCCCACCCACCCACACACACACACACCCGCGCGCAGGTTCGCGCGCAGCAGGGCCAGCTAGTCTGTCGCGACCGACGCCGCCGCGGTGGCGCTGAACGCTGGGACATCCCAGCGTGTCTCGCAGGCCTCGTTCGTGTGCGGGCACGTCAGTGCGAGTCGGTCATTCGGGCGGTCGCGGAGTCATGGCGACGTCGACGACGGCAGAAACGATGATGTTTGTAGCGATGCTTGTGACGCCGGTGACGATGACGACGGCAAGGCCAATGACGGCGCCAACGGCTGATGACGATGCGCGCGCGTCCGACGGGCGCGATTGGCCCGAAACAAATAATTTAACAAGGATCGTGCCCCCAAGCGCGCGCGCAAGGGCGTTCAAATGATTTCGACACGCGCGCGTGAGAGGAACTTTTGGTCGAACTTGATGAAACCGTTGAACAGCACATGGTTTCTTACGAATTCGCCAGAGCGCGCGTGCAGTTTTTTTTTTTTTTTTTTTTTTTTTTTTTTTTTTTTTTTTTTTTTTTTTGAAAATTCAAAATGCAAAATCATGGTTATTATGTAAGTATTTTCGGGACACGCGATTTTGAAATCCCTCCGGAACCTTGCGTTCTCGAAGGATTCAGGCATGCGAGCGCGACGACGCGCGCGCGTGCGCTTCGTCCCACTTTGCGTAAACAGTTTTTCAACATTGATGATGTTTGATAAGCGAGTGTGCAAGCACAGTGTTTTCTGCAAAGGATGATGGGGGGGAAGGCCGGCCTAGCTACGATGGCATGAGTCCAGATTTCGAATGAGCAATAGGGCACATCAGGTCTAATTCCTTCAGAAAAAGGAGAATCTATGTAATGTGAGGTATGCGGTGCAAGCAAGAGCGACCGACGGCGGCGACGGCGGCGACAGCGACAGCAAACACGGCGACCGACAGCCAAGCGCAAAAGCAGCGGCGGCGACGCTCGGCGGCGACGGGCGGCGACGGCAACAACAAGCGTGGCGACTGACAGCCAAGCGCAGAAGCAGCGGCGACGGACGGCGCGGACGGGCGACGACGGCGACAACAAACTGGCAAGACCAACAGCCAGGAACACTTTTGGTAAGGGAAGTAAGAACCCCCGAGTGCAAGCACTGTTTGGGGAAAAAGGATGAGGTCGAAATGTATGGGGTCGGAGGATCGCGCCGCATCACTGACGCATCGGCCATGCGGCTCGATGTGGAGCCACAACTTCTCCACACCGATGGCGCCGATGCATCGCCGACGTCGCAGTGGCGGTGCGGCTCGATCCTCTGACCCCACCTGCTCGTCCTCCGCCTCCATCTCGTCCTTCTCCTCGTCCTCCTCCTCCTTTGCTGTGGATCCGATAGGGGGCCACATGCGAACCCTGCCCCTACCCCACACGATTTCTGAGGGGGTAGGGGCAGGGTTCGCATGTGACCTCCTATCCGACCTGCCTCCCTCGCCAGAACAGCCCTCCCCTCGGGTTTTTTTCTCTGCTGGCGAGGCGTGCGCCGCAAAGGGTGCGCGCACCGCCCTGCGGCACCGCAGTGGGCCTTTCGCTGCCCGGCCGTCCGGCGCATCGAATCTTTTTCCGAGGCGTGGACCTCCGGAGGTTGGAACCACCCCCCCGGGGCCTGTCTTCTGTCCATCGTTCCTTTGCAAGCACATCGTCTTCGGCACCGCCTGATTCCGGGGCTTTGCCCCCTCCTGGCCTTGACGTGAGGCCCCTCCTTCTGCCCCCCCCTCTTTGTTAATTAAAGCTGTGCGCGGCCCGCTAGCTTCGACCAGAAGAGGTGCGCTCTCGACCCGCGAATAAAAAAACGGTCTTCTGTCCATGAATCGTTTCTTGACGGTCCAGGGGCCTCCGAAGGCCCGCGGGGGCCGAACACGGCGCAAAGCCGGACCCCCCGGTTTTTCTGGAGGCTCGGGCTTTGCGAGTGTACTGCGCTCTTCCTCCTATGCTGTGGGGGCGCCGCCAGCAGCAGGGTTTTAGCGTCGATCAGCGCCTGGGAGTCGATGATATGTGTCGACTCAGTGTCGATTCAGCGTCGATTTAGCGTCGATTCAGCGCCTACTGGCGTCGGCCAGCGTCGATTCTCGCAAGAGCCGACAAGACGGCACGGGCGGCTCCCGCACGCTGCCGCCGGAGATTTGATGCCGGCTGCTCCTGCCAGCAGGAGGAGGAGGAGGAGGAGGAGGAGGAGGGAGAGGAGGAGGAGGAGGAGGAGGAGGAGGAGGGAGAGGAGCAGAAGGCAGAAGGAGCAGGAGGAGCAGGAGGAGGAGGAGAGGAGGAGGAGGAGGAGGAGGAAGAGAGGAGGAGGAGGAGGAGGAGGAGCAGGAGGATGAGGAGGAGGAGGAGGAGCAGGCTGCCTGCCGGCAGGCGCCGACCTGTCGGGCGCCGCCGCGGGCGCGGCCAAGCTGGGCGGTGCGGGCCTCGAGGGCGCGCGGCTGCAGGGCGCGCAGCTGCGCGCCGTGCAGCTGCCGGGCGCGCGGCTCCGCGAGGCCGCCAGGGCCTCCTCCTCCTCCGCCTCCTCCTCCTTCCTCCTCCTCCTCCTCTCCTCCTCCTCCTGCTCCTCCTCCCCCTCCCCCTCCTCCCCCCCCCCTCCTCGAGACTCGGCGCCGCGATGCCCCAAGGGCAGGGCCTGGCGGGATCGAGCCAGACAGGTCCGGGCATAGCCAGAGATCTCCAGCGTACGGAAGAGATCCAGACGGAGGCTTGTCGCGCAGTTTTCGGCCTCCGGGGGCCCTCGCCGGGCCACGGGTCAGGGTGAAGAACCGGTCCTGGGGAATGGGGACGAGACGTCGAGATTCAGGATTCAGGATTCAGGTCGAGACGTCTGGGGACCCCGCCTTGAAAAATCGCGACGCCGAATAAATGGAGGTACATCCAGGTGAATCTGGGCAGATCCAGGGGAATCCAGAGATCTCGAGGGAGTTGGAGCAAATCGCGGCCGCTCCAGCGCGCGTCGAGGGACCTCAGAAGTCGTCAAGCCCTTCACGAACGATGGTGGGGGATACTCTCAGGGTGGGATGCACCGAGGTTCGGATTCGGGTTCGAGGTTCGAGTTTTGGTTGCCGTGCTCGTCGGCTCTCGGCGTCCTCGCCGGTGCTCGTCCCAAGCGGCCGCCGGGGAGGCCCGAGCTGTGGCCCGGGAGCTGTGAGGGCAAGCGCTCGTGGGGGGACGCGTCGACCCTCCACCGCCCAGTCATCGCCGATAGGGGCCCGGCCAGGGCTCGTTTCGAGTCCTCCGATGCGATTCGATTCGATTTCGATGGCTTCCGGTTCCGATTCGATTCGACGTGGGATTCCGATCTAGGTTCCGATTTCTCAGTTGAGGCATGCTAGCATGCCGATTTCTGCTGAGTCGACTTTTGCGAACTCGGCTGCCGATTTCCACCGATCCGATTCATTTCGATCGCCGATCCGACTTGTCGATTCGATTCTGGGCTCTCCTGCCCGACAGCCCCCCTGCCCATGAAGGTGCGGATTTGCTATCGGGAGCCTGTCGCCGATCCATCGGCGACGTATCGGCCATTGCGGGTCAATGCTCCCCCCCTGAGCCGGTCCCCCCCTTCTCGGGGCCCGCTGAGGGGCCGATGTGGCCCAGCTCTGGTTCTGGCGAGCGGGCACGAGGGTAAGATGTTCCACTGTGGTCGCAAACTGGGTCTGATAACTGAAACTTACACCATGACGCCATTACACCATTACACCTCTACACCATTACACCATTGCACCATTACACCATTCAGTAGAAGGATGCGCCGCTGCACCACTACACCATTACACCATTATCATGATGGTGTACGCGTCCATCATTACACCAGTACACCATTCCACCAATATACCACTACTACACCATTACACCATTACACCATTTTGAAACAGGCGTCATGTTTACACCATTCCACGATTACAGCATTCCGGGGAATAGGGTAAAACTTACACCATTACACCATTACACCATTACGCCATTACGCCAATACGCGATCACGCCATACACTTGTCGTGGGCGTGGTCGTCGCCGATTGCCTTCGTTGTTGTCGACGACGCGAAGAATGCGTTCTCGATTCCTCTCCTCCCCCTTCAGAGGTTCCCCTTGGAGCCCTCCTTCGGCCGCCTCTATCCTTTCTCGGGGGTCCTGAAATGCGTTTTCGAAAGCCCTCTTGGATGCCCTCTTCGGCCGTTTCTGGGCCCCCTCGGTAATCGGTGCAGCGGTGCAGCGGTGAAGGGGTGTAGGAGGAGGAGGATGAGGAGGAGGAAGAGGCAGGAGGAGGAGGAGGAGGAGGAGGAGGAGGAGGAGGAGGAGGAGGAGGAGGAGAGAGGAGGAGAGGAGCAGGAGAGGAGGAGGAGGAGGAGGAGGAGGAGGAGGAGGAGGAGCAGAAAGAGCAGGAGGAGGAGGAGGAGGAGGAGGAGGAGGAGGAGGAGGAGGAGGAGGAGGAGGAGGAGGAGGGTCTGTAGCCATTTTGGCTCAAGCCTGCCTGGGCGCGTGGCAGGAGGAGCGTGCCGTGCCTCTCCCTGTAGAGCCCTGTCATCTCGGCAGGCACAGAGAGCGGCTCAGTCTCCTCCCCCTGCGCGCGCGCGGATCATGGCTACGGGGGGCGGCCGCACCAGCAGCTGGCTGCCCGGACCACTCCGTGCCGACGAGGCGGCCGCCGCAAGGCCGTCTGCGGCTCGGCGCGCGGCCCGAGCGCGTGCCCGTCTGGCCTGCGAGGCGGCCCTCCGCAGGGCCCTCGGCAGCAACGACCACGCGCCGGGGTCCTGGCGGGACCGCGAGGACGCCTCGCGACCAGCGCTCCAGGCCCTTGCATCTCGCAGAAGGGTGCCAGGCGCCGCGCGTCGGAGGCGCAACGCGGCATGGCACGCCGCCGACGCCCCGGAGGGAGGCTTCACGCACGCCACCCAGGCTGCGCTTGCCAAGGCGGCGGCGGGCCCCCGCCTCGGACGGCCGAGCCTCCCTGGGGCCAAGTACAAGTACATCGTCGTGGAGGTACCACCGGGCTGCTGGACCGCCTCGCCGCCGACACCTCTGAGTGGAGCCGCCGCCGAGGCCGCCCATCACGACGCGCGGAGCGTGCCTGGCGTCGCCTACCCGACGGA
>CAUYUJ010015404.1:101171-159299 GCA_963575745.1 Prorocentrum cordatum
AGCCGCTGGAGGGTATCCCGAGGCTGGAAAGCCGCCGAGGACTTACGAAAACATCCGAACATCTAGAGCCCCGAAGCTTCGTCCCTTCCCAACGCTGCCCCTCGAGGAGGCGAGGCTGGTCGGCGTCGACCTGAGCGGCGCGGACCTGAACGGCGCTGATCTCTCGCGGGCCCACCTGCACGGCGTGAAGCTCGGCGGCGCGTCCCTGCGCGCCGCCGCCCTGGCCGCCGCGCACCTGGAGGAGTGCGGCGGGTCTCGGGTCACGCTGCGGCAGGCGCTGCTGCCGAGGGCCAGGCTGCTGCGCGTGGAGCTGGAAGGGGCGGACCTCTCCAGCGCCAGCCTCGAGGGCGCGGAGTTGCGCGGCGCGGTGCTCCGCCGCGCCAGCCTGGCGGGGGCGAACCTTGGCGGTGCCGTCCTGGAGGACTGCGACCTGTCGGGCGCCGACCTGTCGGGCGCGGAGCTGCAGGGCAGCACGCTGGTGCGCGTGCAGCTGGACGGGGTGCAGGCCGCCCGCCTCGGCCTGAAGGGCGCCTCCCTGAAGGCCGTCACAGCCCGCGGGGCGCAACTCAGCGATGCCGAGGCGCCTGGCGTGAAGTTCGAGGACGTGGACTTCAGCGAGGCGGTGCTCACTAACGCCCGCCTGCCCGACGCCGACTGGTGCAGCGCGCGGCTCGGGGGCGCGGTGCTGAAGCATTGCGACCTGGCGAGGCTTCGAGGCACCGCCGTGTTCCTCGAGGGGGCGCAGATGCAGCAGGCCACTCTGGCCGACGCGGCGCTGAGCGAGCTGTCGCTGCGGAGGGCCGACCTCGCAGGTGCGGACCTATCGAGGGCGCGGCTGGACGGTGCCGTGCTCGACGAGGCAAAGCTTCAGCACGCCAAGCTGGAGAGTGCCTCGCTGGCTGGTGCATCGTTCGTGCGATCCGACCTGAAGGGGGCGGTGCTGGTGAAGGCGACTTTGGGCAGCGCGGACCTGAGCGAAGCGTCGCTCGAGGGCGCCGATGCGACGGGCGCCCAGCTCTCCGGGGCCCGGCTGCACAAGGCACTGCTCACGACGGCCATCCTCTGCGACTCCGTGTGCGACGGCGCCGACTTCTCCGAGGCCACCTGCGGCAGCGCCGACCTGACGCGCGCGAGCCTGGAGGGCTGCAACCTGCGCTCCTGCCGGCTGAACGCGGCGAGGCTGCACGAGGCGCGGATGACCGGCGCGGACCTCAGGGGCAACGTTATTGGGGGGGGCGGGATCGGCGCAGGGGGCCTCTTGGGGCCTCTGGGGGTCTCTTGGGGGCCTCTTGGAGGCATCTTTGGGGCGTCCTTTGGAGCCTCTTGGGGCCTCCTGTGCACCTCTTAGGGCCGTCTTGGGGCACCCTTGGGTGCCTCGGGGGGAGGCATCGTCCCCCGATCGCCCGCTCGTCGCCGACGGGGGCCCGACAGCGCCCACCCCGCCCAGGACCGTGCTAGGGTTCGCTAACTATCGGGGGGGCCCGTCGCCTCTCCCTCGGCGGAGGTGTCGCCGATGCCAGGGCGAGGTTTCCCCCCCTTGAGGTCGTCCCCCTCGAGGTCGTCCCCTCGGGTTGTCCTCCTCGTCGTCCTCCTCCTCCTCCTCCTCCTCCTCCTCCTCCTCCTCCTCCTACTCCTCCTCCTCCTCCTCCTCCTCCCCTTCCATCATCCTCCTCCTCCTCCTCCTCCTCCTCCTCCTTTTCCTCCTCCTCCTCCCCCTCCTGATTCGGGTCGTGATTCGGGCCTCCGATGGCCGTTCGGGGCGATGCGGGCGGGCCCCCCCCCGAGTGCCCGTGGCGATGCGCAGCCGCTGAAGGGTATCCCGAGGCCAGGAAGCCGCCGAGAACCCACGAAGATGTCCGAAGACCTCGAACCTCGGAACTTCGCCCCCCCCCCACCCAGACCCCAGACGTCATGATTTTTGTTTCAGAACGTCGATCCCTGGCGGCCTCGAAACATTCCCCGGGACCAGTTTCTCCTCCCAGGTCATTGATTGACGGTCTTGGGGCCCGTTGAGGGCTCTCCCTTCCTCTTCCTCTTCCTCCTCTTCCTCCTCCTCCCCCCTCCTCTTCCTGTTTTTTTTGGCGCCCCCACCGATGCTTCACTGTTTCACGGAATTATCTGTCTGATGCGTTCCAGCCTCTCCGCGCGCTTCGCGCACCATGGAGCCGCCCCGCTGGACGGCTGTTTGGCCGCCGCTCCCAGACCCCCGACGTCGTGCTTTTTCCGCAACGTCGACCCCCAAGACCAGTAGAGGCCTCTGGTCGTCAGACTGCCCAGGCTGATCCACTCACGGATCCAACGCTCCATCGTCTACTCAATTCGTTCCATGCGTAGCATGCTCCCCCTTCCCCCTGGCATCGCTCGGACGTGTGCATTTTTTTTCGGCGAGAACCATTGAGGACGATCCTGGACCATCGAGGAAAAAAACACACGCACGAACGAAACCGAAAAATGCACGGGAAATGGACGTCCGAGCGATGGCGGGGTCCTTAGGACCAGCTTCTCGCCCCGAGTCGAATCTTGATGGCCCTGGGGCCTGGCGAGGGCCCCCCCCCCGGCCGCAGCGGGCGAGACACCTCCCGCCGTGATTTTTTCTTCACACCGCGCGGGGGCCCGGGCTCGCTCCCCCTCCCTTTGGAGGCACGCCCTAGGAGGTCGATTTCTGGTTTTGTCCTGGTCCGACACCTTCGGGGTTGGACAGACCTCCTACCCTGACACGTCGATGAAGGAATTGGCCGTTTTCGGTTCGCGAGAGGGCGTCGCGGCCGTCATTTTTGCGGGTCCAGGTCCGTTGGTTTCGGTCCCAGGCCGTTTTCACTAAGGGGAGGTCTAGTAAAGGGAGGTTTGTCCACCGCCGACACCTGGTTTCCTCCAGCTCAATCCCTCCAGATCCAGCTTCATCCCGCTCCGTCTGGCCTCATCCCGCTGGATCTGCGGCCTACTCCGGCGTAGAGCAGCCCCCTCAATGGGGCTTCATTCCTTGTCATCCTTCCGACGGAGACCTCCCAGGAGTTGCCTCCTGACCCCCTGCCCAGACCCCGACGTCGTGACTTTTTCGCAGCGTCGACCCCCAGAGGTCTGGACCCCTTCTGTTGGATCGGCTTTTCATCCCGAGCCGTTTTTGGACGCTCCGGGGGCCCGGCGTGGGCCCCCAGATGCCGAAAGTTGGCGAGAAGCCTCCCGCTGCTGGGATGTTTTTTCTCCGCGAGGGGGTCCAGGCTCGCTCCCCCCCCCCTTCGGATGCAACTCCTGGGAGGTCGAATTCTGACTTTGCCCCGGTCCGAAACCTGGCTTCATCCAGAGACATCCCGCCCATTCTGGCTTCATCCCGTTTAGTTCGTTCGCGGCCTCATCCGGCGTACGTGTAGCAGCCTCCCAATGTGCCTTAATTCTGTCTTCTCAGACCCCCGACGTCTTTCTTCTTTCACAACGTCGACCCCCAGAGGTCTCGACCCCTTCCCCGGGACCTGTGCCTCAACCCGGGTCGTTTTTTGACGGCCCGCCGAAAAGGGCGGAAAACCTGCCGTCGTGACTTTTTCGCAGCGCGAGGGGGTCTGGGAATGGGGTGTAGTTCTCCCTCATCCTTCCGACGGAAACCTCCCAGTAGTTGCGTCCTAATCAGCGAGCGAAGAACGGTATAAGATAAACTTTTTCGCTGTCGGGGGCGCCTGTCCCTGGGCGGCTGGAAAGTTTATACCCCTACGGTGCCACCGTAAGGGTATAAACTTTCCAGCCGCCCTGGGGCAGGCGCCCCCGACAGCGAAAAAGTCTATTTTATTTCGTTCTTCGCCCGTTGACCTCACCCCGTGGGGCGGTGCCCCTCAGGACCTGCGGGGCGCCGAGCTCGCCGGGGCCGTGGCGGCTGGCGCGTGCCTGCGCGCGGCGAGGCTCGCGGGGGCCCGGCTCGCCGGGGCGGAGCTCTGCGGGGCGGACCTCCGAGAGGCTCGGGGGCATTTTCCAAAACAATTATTTATTTATTTATTTATTTATTTATTTGTTTATTTATTCTTATATATATATATATATATATATATATATCAGTCCCAGGTTTTTTCAGGTGTCGGCCTCCAGGGGCTCTCGCTGGGCCCCACCAGCCGTCCACAAAGCGACGCAGGACGAAGAACCGGTCCCGAGGAAGGGGCCGAGGCTTGTGGGGGCAAGGGTCCCAGGCCCCCTCGTGCTGTGTGAGAAACTCACGACGTGAATCAGGAGGGGAAAAAACACACAGACACAATTAATCGTCGATCCCCAGGAAAATATGGGAAAATATGGGAAGTGGGGGGGAAGACGAAAACCCAGAAACTATGCGAAAATATGGTGAATATTTTTATTTGTGTGTATTTATTTGTGTGTCCTGGGGCCCCTTCAGTGAAGCTCTTCGCCATTTTCGGCTTCGGGGGCCTTCGCCGGGCCCGAGGACTGTCGAAAAAACGACTCGGGGTGAGAGACCGGTCCCGGGGAAGGGGTCGAGACCTCTTGGGGATCGACGCTGTGAAAGAATCACGGCGTCGGGGGACTGGGGTAGGAGGGTGTTTTTGTTGCCCTCTGGGCCGTGACGCGCGTTATGCCCTTCCCCCTTCCCCCCCTATACCGTAACTCCCCCCCCCCTCAGTGCGTCCCCGGCACTGCCGCAGTGAGTCTGGCACCACAGTGGGAGGGGCGCTACCTTATGCCCCCTCCCGTCCCCCTCCCCTCACCCCTCAGCATGCTCGTTATGGCCTCGAAAACAACTTGGTCTCTATGGGGTAGCAAATCATGGGAGCCTGGTATACCCTCTTAATTCCGTTTTCAGCGTCGATTGGCGTCGATTAGTGTCTGAGAGTCCATATGATAGCTCCGATTTAGCGTCGATAGAGCGTCGATTAGCGTGGATAGAGCGTCGATTAGCGTCGATTGAGCGTCGATTGAGCGTCGGTTAGCGTCGATTGAGCATCGGTTAGCGTCGATTCGCAATAGCTGTCAAGATGGTATGGGAGCCTCCCATGAGTTGCCACCGAAGGGGGGGTATTGAGGGGGAGATACAGTCAGACCGAAGTATAAGACCGAGGTGGGTTCGGGGAGGGTGCCCTAATGTTCTTCGTGTTCGTTGGATGTTCTTGTGCATCCTGGGAAGGGCACCCTAAGATGCTCCTGTGTGTTTTGGCTGGACACCCTTAGAAACTGGCGTTGCATTTTTTTCACAACGGGCGTTTTCGCCTGGTTTCGGGCCCTTGGATCCTCGCAGATCGATGCGGATCGAAAAATGCACCAGGAAGCTGGGCTCCGTGGATTTGGCCGTGAATTTCTGCGAGGTTCTGTTTTTTTTGCAGCGCCGGATCTCAGGGCAGTCTGGGCTCGACCCAAGCGGTGTTTCCTTCCGTTTTCGTTTTTTGTTTTCGTTTTCCGTCGTCCTGTCCTCGTTGCGCCTTTTTCTGCTGTAGAGCGAGATCGGAGCGGAAAGGGTCCACGAGCTCGCCAAGACACCGTTCAGGTCGAGCCCTGGGCACGGGGGGGGATGCGACGGCCTCGAACGGTTGATACGTCGACGATGCACGGACGGCGCATCGTCGATGTCAGGGCGAGGCATCGACGATGTACGGTCGAGCATCTGACTGATAAGCCGCC
This sequence comes from Prorocentrum cordatum, assembly GCA_963575745.1. Taxonomy (NCBI): domain Eukaryota; class Dinophyceae; order Prorocentrales; family Prorocentraceae; genus Prorocentrum; species Prorocentrum cordatum. Next base: position 106,776 of record CAUYUJ010015404.1, read on the forward strand.
TCCCGAAAAGCCGGGCCAGCGTTTCTTGACTGGCGTGTCGGAAAGCTGGCCCAGTTTCTTGAGCACGTCCGTCCCACATCACCAGCGCGAGAAGTTGGCCCAGGTCTGTCTGAAGAACTTTCTGGGAAGCGGGCCCCGGTTTCTTAAACGATACGTTTTGGGATAACTTTTTCGGCTGTATCGACGTTACGTGGGGCGGGCTGCATCGACAATATATCGAAGATCGACGAGGCAGGGGCGTTGTAGCGGGCATTCGAGGTGGACGTATCCCCCCTATGCCTATCCACCCCCTGTATCGTTGCCCCTCCAAGGTGGCCGCGGAGGGTGCAGACTTCTCGAGGGCTTGGCTCCCGGGTGCGACCGAAGTTCGACTAGGTGATCGACTACATCATCGATCTACCCTAATATTGACATGTTCGTTGGATCTACGACAAGCACGCAGGATGTTCCGTATATCTGCGAACATGAAACCTTTTTTATTTTCGTAGATTCGACGAGCATGTCAGTCTTGGGGTAAAGTAATTCTGTAGTCGATCTCCTACTCGAGGAATGGGTCCGGACAGAATGGGCACGAAGGTTGACAGCAGTGCTTGCCCATGTCGACCCCAGACGTGCTCGCGTCTGGACAAGAACTGCCGCGGGGGGGCTGTGGCCGTTGGCGGCGTCCTGGGTCCCTCGCCGGGCCCCAGGGCTGTCAAAACACGGATCGGGATGAAACAACCCTGAGGAAAGGGTCGGGACTTCCGGGGACCCCGCATCGAAAACATCAGGACATCTCGGAGGCCTAGAGGTTGACACCAACACCAAGATCGGCGGTGTGCCTTCACCGAGGGAAGATGCTCCCGATCTCGGCGATGGTGGTAACATTCGGGCTCTCTAAGTGGCCGAACTATTACCACCAACACCAAAATCTTGGATCATCTTACCCCTGTGAAGGCAACCTCGCATGTCTGGGACGGAAAAGGAAGGGGACGAAGGCCGACAGCGCCTCCTGCCCCCTGTTGAATCAGGACTCGCGGTCGGTGTCGCCGCAGACGTGGCCCAGCTGAGGCAAAGAGTCGCCTGCCCAACGGCGGCCACGGTCGGCTTTAGACAGCTTCTGCTGTTGGGCATCGTGCCTGTTCTTTCTGGACCTGCTTCGGGCGTACAAAGGCTCGAGGGCGCGGACATGGCCAAGGCAGACCTCTCCGGCGCCAACCTGGACGGGGTGCTCGGCGCGGGCGCTCGCCTGCCCAAGGCTCGCCTCGTGGGCGCCAGGATCACCCGCGCGTCCCTGAACAAGGCGTCAAGGAAGGAATGGCCACCCCGCCCCCCACAGTGTGCGTTCACGAATCGGCCCTCGGCGTGTGCGAAACAGCCCTGCCCTGTTGGATCCCATCTTTCGGTGCATTCGCTAAACTGCTTCGCTTGTCGGGGTGCCTATTGCGTATGAGGGTGGCCCTTCTGCCCTCTCCAGGCAGATCTGACCAAAGCAGACCTGACCCAGGCCGACCTCGGAGGCGCCCTGCTGGAGGACGCCTGCCTCCACGAGGCCCTGCTGCCCAAGGTCGGCATCACCCAAACATACTTACTTGCGCTATGCGTGCGTCGGCCCCCCCGGGGGCGAGGCGCGCACTCAAGCATCTTCAGTAGTTATTCAATGCCCTGTGGTGGTGTGCGCTTCCTGGCCGCACCGCCTGGGTAAAACGCTGCACTATTCAGATGCTTGTGCCATGTGTTCGATTCTGACGTGCTTCTCCAAGGGGAATGCATGCTGTTAACCAGTATCATAAGGACGCACGGCAAGGATGCAATGGCCTTGGGAGGCCATGTCGACACTTTGAGCGGGGTGCGGCCAGCGAGCGCGGCCAAGGATGGACCGAGGAGGCAAGGATGCAAGGGTACCCTCGGGAAGGTTGCCCATCCTTACTATGCGGGTTGACTGTAGTACTAGTATGTTCTTCTGCGTCCCATCAGGCGTCCCTGCATCAGGCGCGGTGTGCACGAGCGAGCTTCTGCCTTGCAACGCTGGACGGGGCCGACCTGCGAGGCCTCTTCCGGGGCGTGGACCTCTCCCACGCCAGCCTGCGGGCGGCGAACCTCCGGGACGCCGACATGCAGGGCTCCCAGCTCACGGGCTCGGACCTGCGGGGTGCAGAGCTCGAGGGGGCCCGCTTCACATCCTGCAAGATGCTGAAGGTCCAGCTCCAGGCGTGCAAGGCGGCGGGGGCCAGCTTTGAGAAGGCCGACCTGCGCTCGGCCCAAGGCCAGGGGGTCGACTTCCGCGGCGCCTGCTTCCGAGACGCCAGCCTGGCGGAGGCGGACTTCACCGAGGCCGATCTCTCCGGGGCGGACTTCAAGGGCGCGAGCGCCACCGGCATGGTGTGCTGCAGGGCGAAGCTGAGCGGCGCGCTGCTGTGCAAGTGCAACCTGACCCACGCCTCCTTCGTAGATGCTGACCTGCGGGGCGCCGATTTCCACTTGGCGACGCTCCGGCAGGCGAAGCTCGACTGGGCCGTGGCGCCGGAGGCGAGCTTCGAGGGCGCCACGCTGCAGGACGCCTCGGCGCGCGGTGCCGACCTCCGCGGCTCGCTCTTTCACGGCTGCAACGTCGGGAACCTGGACCTGGCGGCCTGCCGGGTCGTGGAGCAGGAGTCGAAGAAGAAGAAGAAAAAGAAGAAGAATAAGAAGAAGAAGAAGAAGAAGAAGAAGAAGAAGAAGAAATTCCATTAAACGTACACTTTTGGCGCTCCGCGCGGATCTCGTGGATCCGCGCTGCCCCCCCCCCCTGGCGGCGCCTCCGGCGCCGCCCCTGGCGCGCTCCGCGTGCCTGGGAGGGGGGTCCAGCGAGGATCCAAGAATTTAGCATCGATGAGCGTCGATTAGCGTCTGGGAGTCGATGAGATAGCGTCGATCAGCGTCGATCTAGCGTCGATTCAGCGTCGATTAGCGTCGATTTAGCGTCGATTTGCGTCGATTCGCAGGAGCCGACAAGATGGCATGGGAGGCTCCCATGAGTTCCGAAGGAGATCGCCGCGGCCGTCGGGCTTGAGCAGGCGAAGCGGAGGCACCGCATCGCCGACTGCCACTTCTGCGGGCACTGCGGCAGGCACCGCGAGGTGTGGGGCACCAGGGCCTCTGCCGAGGCACACCACCAGCAGGTTCGGGGAAACGCAAGGCTCGAGTAAGCCAGAACTCGGGTTTGCCGACGTTCTTTGACAGCGCGTCCTGGGTTTTGACGGTCCAGTCTCCATGGGATGTTTGCAGCGGGAGCTTGCGTCGAATTTCAGATCGGGCCTCCGTTATTTTGTGATGGCCCTGTCAGGCCGACCCGAGTCCCCCGTACCCGAGTCTTCCGTCTCCCCGACAGGTGCACCCAGAGCTCCCCATGAGCGTGCTTCCGATTTCGATCGAGGACGGTTGCGGCCGAATCGCGGTCGCCAAGGAGATAGGGCAAGCGGCTTGGCGGCGCGGGCGGAAATGAGCGGCCTGCGCTCTGCCCACGCCACGGGTAGTTAGCTTCAGGACGGCTGGCTAAGCCAGGGCCGTGTCCAGAAGAAAGCGCCATCTAGCGTTTTCCGTCCTCGAAGGCTTCCTCGTCATGCGCTTCGGCGGCAAGCCCGGGGGGAAGTGAGAAGGAGAAGGCGCTATGAGAAGGCTCGGAAGTCCCCCGGCCACTAAGAAGTTGTCTAAACCTTCCAGGAAGACGCAAACAACTTCTCAGAAGGCGCGAGGGCTTCTGAGAAGCCCCGCCGCCTTCTGAGAAGGCCCTCTCCTTCTCACTTCCCCCCCCCTCGCTCGCCGCCGATTGCTTGCTTCTCCTTCTACTTCTCCTCCTTGCCATCCGTCCCCTCTTTCCGTTTGGTCCTCGCGCTGGTCCGGAGTCGAGTCAAGTCACCCCTTCCTCGCACGAGGGCGAGCCCAGGAAAGGGCGCGAGGGACCGAGCAGGTGCCAGTGCCTCGCTCGAACGAGCAGGAGGAAGGATAGGGTGAGGAAGGGAGGAACGAGGACAGAGGAGGGATTCGGTAGCAAATCATGGGAGCCTGGTATACTTTCGCGTAGACTCGCGTCGATTAGCGTCCGGGAGTCGATGAGATAGCGCCGCTTAAGCGTTGGTTAGCTTCGATAAGCGTCGATTTAGCGTCGACTTAGCGTCGACTAGCGTCGACTCGCAAGAGCCGACAAAATGGTATTGAAGGCTCCAAGGAGTTGCCACCGAACAGGGAGAAAACCACACAGCATCGCAGTTCTTGTCAGCAGCTCCAGAAGGCCTTGGGAACAACACCCGAAGCACCCACGGGAGCCGGGGCGGGGGCCAGGGCCAGGGGACGGGACAGGAGGGCAGGGCAGCTCTCCAGTCCGTGCGGCCTTTTTTTCGCCTCTGGTCGTTTCTGCCAACTCTTAAGTCGGGCGTGTCCCCCTACAGGGGCATTTTCGACGAAAAATATAGAATACCCCCAAAATAATCAGAACATAGTCCCAAGAGAGCTCAACGGGGGGGGCGTTGATCAAGGAATGTGTCCAGGAGGCTTCAGACCCTGGAGGATTCCTTCTCCGAGGAGGACGGCGGCGGTATCCATGGCCAAGGCACGACGGGCGTTCCACCGGCTCCCAGACCCTGGAGCTCCCTATCCCATGGTTCCTTCTCCGGTGCCCTCGCCGCAGGGGCCCTCGCCGTGCACCGGGACCGTCAGAAAAAACGATTCTTGGGCGCAGCGTAATGGATTGCAAAAAAAACCGAAGGATTGCAAAAAAACCCTTAATCCTTAATCCTTGAACGAAGGATTGCAAAAAAACCCTTGGGTCATGAATGGGGGTGTGGCGAGGGTGGCCCGAAAATGTACCCAAGCGGTGCCCAAACGAGCCCCCTGGGGCTCTGGAGGGGCCCGAAAGGGGCACGAAAGGGGACCTTTTCTGACCCCCCCATGTGTGACCCCCCCCCCATTAAGCCACGCCCAAGGTTCAAGGGGAAGGGGTCCAGGCCTCCGGGGGCGGACGCCGCGAAGAAGTCACGCCGTCGGAGGTCTGGGCTCGCGCTCCCTGGGCCCCGTCTCGCCCCGCCGCTTTTTCGGCACCGCCTCTGCGCCACGCACGTTCTGCTAGGGGGCCACACGCGAACCCTGCCCCTACCCCCCCCCACGATTCCTGAGGGGGAGGGGGGGGGTTCACTTCGCTCGGGAGCTCCCAGACGAAGTGACCCCCCCCCTCCCCCTCAGAAATCGTGGGGGGTGGGGGTAGGGTTCGCGTCAAGCTAGCCAGCTCGAGCGAGTCAAGCATGGCACGCCCATTCCCACCCGCCCTCCCACAACATAAGAAACAGTGATGGCACAAGTGGCGGCTGCGCGGGCATTTCAGTGCGAGCGGAGGATACCCCAGGACACCGCATTGACGTCCGCGCGCGGTGTGCGCCGCGTCCCATTCCCGCCACGCATTTCGCATCGTCGACGACAAGACTGGCCATGTTGAAAGGAACAACGAACACGTTCCGCCCTCGCACAACATAAGAAAAAATGCTGGCGCAACTGTAGGTGCTGGCGCGTAGTAGTAGTAGTAGTAGTAGTAGTAGTAGTAGTAGTAGTAGTAGTAGTAGTAGTAGTAGTAGTAGTAGTAGTAGTAGTAGTAGTAGTAGTAGTAGTAGTAGTAGTAGTAGTAGTAGTAGTAGTAGTAGTAGTAGTAGTAGTAGTAGTAGTAGTAGTCGTAGTCGTAGTAGTAGTAGTAGTAGTAGTAGTAGTAGTAGTAGTAGTAGTAGTAGTAGTAGTAGTAGTAGTAGTAGTAGTAGTAGTAGTAGTAGTAGTAGTATAGTAGTAGTAGTAGTAGTAGTAGTAGTAGTAGTAGTAGTAGTAGTAGTAGTAGTAGTAGCCCTGAGTCGCCGAAAGATCGTTCCAAGACGCCCAAGATGGCCTCCAGACGGCCGTAGAACCGCTGGGGGCCTCAGGAGGCCCTCCAAGAGCCTGAACAAGCAAAAACCTCCCAGGCGTTCGTCACCCCAGGGCCTCCTGGAACGCCCCGGCGCCCAATGAACTGGCGAGCTAAAAACGTGCGCCGAGCCAAAGCGGGAGCGCAACTTTGAGAAATTTCACTCGGCGCCCATGCGAGATGGTCATGCCATTCACTTCGAGCGTGTGTGTGTGTGTGTGTGTGTGTGTGTGTGTGTGTGTGTGTGCGGCGCCCAATTCTTGCCATGCAATTTTGCGGGGTGGGCGACAAGAACAGCTAGCTATGTGGGCAGGGAAAATCAGCATGGCATTGTTTCTGACAAGTAAGGTGGCCCCTCCCGCTTTGGGGTTGCCCCAGAAGTCCGCGCGCGATGTGCGCCGCGCCCCACTCCTGCCACGCATTTCGCATCGTCGACGACAAGACAGGCCATGATGAAAGGAAAAACGGCAACTCTGTATTGTTTTTCACAGTCAGGATGGGAGGGCCCGCAGCCCGCATGGACGTCCGCGCGCGATGCGCGCCGCGTACCATTCCTGCCACATATTTCGCACCGTCGGCGACAAGGCAGGCCATGCTGAGAGGAATAAGCGGAAACTTTGTATCGATTTTATACAGTCAGGATGGGCGGGCCCAGAGTGACGGCCGCGCGCGATGTGCGCCGCGTCCCATATGTGCGCCGCGTCCCACTGCTGCCACATATTTCGCACCGTCGGCGACAAGGCAGGCCATGCTGAGAGGAAAAAACGAAGACTTTGTATTGATTTTTTACAGTCCGGATGGGCGGGCCCAGATTGACTGCCGCGCGCGATGTGCGCCGCGTCCCATTCCTGCCACGCTTTGGGCATCGTCGACGAGAAGAAAGACGATGTTGAGAAGAAAAACGGCCACTTTGTATTGATTTTTTATTGGTGCGGATGGGAGGTCCCGGATTGGGTCGCTATCGGCCGGAATGCGAGGTAGGTGGGGGTACATAATAACAAGGGACAAGGATGTGGCCCCCTAGTTCTGCACACGCAGCGCCAGCTGTTCTCCCCGTGAGCTTTGCTCGGTCGATCACGCCCACTCCTCGCGCCCCCCCCCGGCAAAGGGCAGTTGCGCAGCCGCCTCCAGTGCCGGTCCTGGGCGGCGCTCCCTGCGCGGGGGTCGCCCGGGAGCCTGCCGCCGCCGCGCTGTGCTCGTGGAGGTCTTCGCGCGGGGTCTGCCTTTCGTTCGCTCGGAGCGAGCGGCCCGTCTCGGCCCCGTACCCATCGGCACTCGAAAGCAGGTCGGTATTTTTGGACTCCCAGCCGCCTTCCTGCTCTAAGAGTCGCGTGGTTTTCCCTGTTCCCTCCCCTCCAGGAGGCGGGCGGAAACCGCACCTGCTCCCAACGCCCTCCGACCCCATGCTTCTACCTGCTCCTTCCGACCGACGAGTGCCTCCTGCGCCCAGGCCTCGGCTCCGCGCCCCAGCCTGCTGCCTTGGCCGCGCTGGTGCGATCGCCGGCGCCACGACGGCAGAATACAATATTGGGGCCCCGGCTCCGGATGAAGTCGACTGCACGCAACCCAGACCTCCCCGCGGTGTTTAAGAGATCGCGACGGGAGGTGTTTCGATATTTTCGGCCTCGGGGGGGCCTTTCCGGGCTTCGGGATTGTCAAAAAACGAATCGAGATGAGAAACCGGTCCCGGGGAAGGGGTCCAGACCCCTGGGAGTCGACGTTATCAAAAAATCACGACGTCGGGGGCTGGCTTCGGGCCTCGGGTGCGACAGAGTCTGGCTCAGGACGAAGTCGACTACACGTCAGAGTGGCCCTTCGCCGGAGTGACCTTGTGGTGCGGGCTCATCGGGGTCCCCCCGATCGCTGAGCGCGATGCGTCAGCGAGCGGCTGCTTGCGCCCTGGGATTTGGCCATCTTGCGCCCCCTCAGTCCGCGCACCAGAGGTCACCCTCTCTTGCCTGGGGCCACTCCTGCGTGTAGCCGATGGAGGTCCCGCCCCAGGGCAGGCGTCCATCAGGAGGAAAAGAAACACACAGACACAATTAATCCTCGATTTCCTAGAAAATATGGGAAAATATGGGAAGTGGGCGGGAAGACAGAAACCCAGAAAATATGGGAAAATATGGGGAATATTTTTATTTGTGTGTATTTACTTGTGTGTCCTGGGGCCCCTTCAGTCCAGGGGCCCAGGGGCCAGGGCAGGCGTCGAGAGGCCCAGGGGCTCGTGTTTCGCAGCGCCGGGCGGCGTGCTGCGCGGGGAGGCGGGGGGCGAAAAGAAGCGGGAGCAGGGAGCAGGCACGAGCAGCAGGATCGGAGAGGAGGGGCCGCTCGCCGGCTGCTCCCCCCCTCCCTCCCCCTCGCCCCTCGCCCCGCTCGTCGTGCCCCGGGGGTCTGGCGCGCAAGTGCGGGCGCGACGTGCGGCACGCGGGGCCGAGGAGGAGGAGGAGGAGGAGGAGGAGGAGGAGGAGGAGGAGGAGGAGGGGGAGGAGGAGGAGGAGGAGGAGGGGCAGGAGGAGGAGGAGGAGGAGGAAGAAGGAGGAGGAGGAGGAGGAGGAGGAGGAGGAGGAGGAAGATGGCGCAGGCGCGGCTCCGAGCCGTGGCGCCTTGGTATCGCGGCGCGTCGCGGTCGCTGCGACGGTGCGGCGCGGCGTGTCTTCCGCGGCCCCGCGCAGCGCGGGAGCGGCCCTGCCTGCTTCCAGGGCCCCTCTCGCTTGTGTCAGCCTCCCTCCCTATCCTTCGTCCTCCCCCCCCTCGTCCTTCCCCTTCCTCTTCGTCCTCCCCCTCGTCCTCCTCCCCCTCGTCCTCCTCCTCGTCCTCCCTATCCTTCGTCCTTCTCCCCCTCGTCCTCCCTATCCTTCGTCCTCCTCGTCGCGGGTGGGCCGCGTCGGCATCGGCAGCGCCTCTGGGCGGAGCCAGGGGGTTTTAGCTGCCGATGCCGACGAGGCGTTCCGGGACGGTTCCCAAGCAGGCAAAGCAAAGCAAGTCCTCGACATGATCGTTCTCGTTGTTTGAAGGTCGCTGGGGGGGCAGCGTTGTTTCCAGGGTCAGATCCCCGTACGCTCGGTGGGCGCGCTTGATCGGTCAACAGCAATCCTTCCAGCCGCCCTTCGCGAGAAGCTCCGATTTCAGGCTTGCTCTTGCCGACGATTGGGCTGCTCATGCTTGCTCTTGCCCTACAGAAGCATTGCCCTCTCCCCCGTCGCCCCAGAAACACAGATCGCGTTCGCTGCCCCTCAGCGAGCTTCAACTCGTTGTGGTCCTTCATCCGAGGGGCAGGCTGCAATGATCCACCGTCTCCTGTGCGCCCACCCTGCTCATCTGCGGACGCATCCTCTCCTCCTCCTGCCCTTTTCTGGTCCTCATCGTCTCCTTGCTCCTCAGGCTCATCATGTTCCTCCTGCTCCTCCCCTCCTCGCTTCGCGTCCCATATCTTATCAGCCCCCAGTGCCTGTGCGACAGGCGCTCGAGCTGCAGCTCAAGTCTACCATGCCCCACGGGCATCAGAACATGGACATCCACTGGCTTGCCATCATCAACTCCTTTGTCGCGGGGGGGTGCGGGGGCCCTTTGAGGGTTACAGTGTAACAGGGACCAGTTGCGGGACGTAGGCGAGGAGGAGTCTGAGTAATTTGCGAAGGATGGACATTTTCCGCTGCCAAGTGCCAAATTGATGTGAGCCTCGCCATCATGCAGCTGCAACAACTGTTTTGTGTTATTCTTAGCCCGTGCCATGTGCAATTCTTACTTTCACCACCCTGTGTGCGTGCGTGTGTCTTTCGTATTATACTCGTTTCTTTCTGGCCCGTTTGTGCAAGTAGCTAGGCTGGTAAACACCATGCCAAGCTCGAGAATGAGGTTTTCACTACAAACAGTAGAGCTTCCATCTCGTAGCGATGGCTGCGAAGGGTGCCATGCACTGGCGGGTTGGGGAGAGTCAGCAGGTTCTCTTTCGCCACAGGCGTTTTTTCAGAGGCGATTCGTCATCACGTTCTTGTCCTCCAGTTGCCTCTTGATTCCAGCTGCGCCGACAATGTAGAAACCTCGCCTCTTCGCTGTACCCGTCTTTTCTCGAGCAAATGTTCAGCAGAGGCGGGCCCAGTTTGTATACCCACTGCATGCGGAAGGCGCTGCACGGGCATGGCCGGCCCAGCCCGACGGTTGGCACAGGTTTATTGGGTAAGGTCTGATATTTTTTGCAATGACAGTTGCTGTCTTGTTTTACATTGAGTGTATTGTTTGTGTTGTGTGTTGTTTTTGTTTTCTTGCATTTCGGGAGTGGGAGTGTCGTCTGTCTCTGTGTATGCTGTTACTCTTGCTCGTCCAGCCCGCCTTCTCTTTCCGTCAGGGTGCAGCCCTGCAATGGGGACGCGCAAATGTCGTCGCGCCGTTTGTTCCGACGCGCGGCCCTACGTCTTGGGGAGGGCGCCACGGGCACCAGGGCAAGCTCCGCCTCGGGCGCAGGGCTTGCCGTGAGGTTTGCCGCGGTGCTGGCGTCGTCCACTTGGGCGCGGGACGCAGGGCTTACCGTAAATTTGCCGTGGTGTCGGTGTCGTCCACTTGGGCGCATCGAGGACAAACGGCGCGGCGAAACACTCCCGCAGGGGCTCCGCTTTCGACGAATTGAGAAACTGACCTCTCTGCGCTCGGTGGAAGTGGTAGTGGTCATGTGGGGCTGTGCAGCTGCCAGAAAGTTCCCGGCTAGCTCCTTCTGAGAGCTCTCAGGCTTTGAGAGAAGGCGCCGGCAGGCGGGGCTAGGCCGGCTTCCTCTCCATGGCTACCGGGCAGGCATCCTCGCAGCAGCTTGCTGGAGGTTGCAGCTTGTCCCGGAAGTGCTTTCCCAGGGCTATTCTCAATACGTTCAGGAGGGAGAGAAGCACACAGACACAATTAATCGTCGACTCCCAGGAAAATATGGGAAAATATGGGAAGTGGGGGGGAAGACAGAAACCCAGAACATATGGGAAAATATGGGGAATCCTGGGATTTGTGTCTATCTATTTATTTGCGTGTCCCTGGGCCTTTTTTATACGCAGTCTGCAATCGTCTGCGCGGCTCTGTAGCAGCTCTTCCGATAGACTCTCTAGCAGCGCCCAGGCAGCTGCCATGCAGCTCCCAGACAGCGCTTAAAAAAGAAGTAGAGAAAGCAGCAATATTTGAAGCAGCAATAGCAGAAGCAGCAGCAGCTGAAGCAGCAGCAGCTGAAGCAGCAGCAGCAGAAGCAGCAGCAGCGGGATAGGCAGAGCGCTTCAAAGCAGTTAGCCTGTTCGTGCGCGGTTTGCTCCCGAGCGCTTTCTCGTGGGCAGCAGTTCCATGTGGGCGACGCAGAGAAAACGCGGTCGCCTTCACAGACACTGGGCGCGCAGGCTGCCCGCGTATCGTGCCACGCGCGAGCGCCCCCGCTTCCCATGCAGGGTTCCCGCGCGGACGGCCCACGCGAGCCACCGCGCAGGGTCGCTGTGCCATCGTGCGTGAGGCCTCCTCGCGCTCGGCGGAAGTGGCGGTGTTCGGCAGCAGATCGTCGTTAGAGCTAGCCGACGCTAACGACGGAAGTTATGCCTCGGCCATGGGGAGATCACCAACCAGCTGGGGGCGGCGCCCATGACGAAGGCATGGGGCACGCGCTTCGATCGCATCGGTCCGCGCGCGCGGCAGCGGGCTCGGCCATAGTTCGGGAGCCTGGTATACCCTTTGAATTCCGTCGTTAGCGTCGGCTAGCGTCGATTACCGTCTGGGAGTCGATGGTATAGCGCCGGTTCAGCGTCGGCTAGCGTCGATTGGCGTCGACTTAGCGTCGATTTAGCGTCGATTCGCAAGAGCCGACAAGAGGGTATGGGAGTCTCCCAAGATAGGGGGCCGCATGCGAACCTTACCCCTACCCCCCACGATTTCTGAGGGGGGGGGGTGGGGTTCACTTCGCTCGGGAGCTCCTGAATTGAGTGAACCCCACCCTCCCCCTCAGAAGTCGTGGGGGGTAGGGGTAGGGTTCGCATGCGGCCCCCTACAAGAGTTGCCACCGACGCGCGTGGACGATGCAGCCTGCTGCAGCTCCAGCGCTCCGGCCAGCGGTCCGTGCCCGCCTCCCTTCGAAACTCGATTTCTGAAAAAATGAAGAGTTGTACCCTCGAGATTTTGGGATGGTGGAATGGGTCCCAAGTGACGCCTGCTAGGCCGTACAGGCTTCGACCGTGGGGGCCCGCGCCGCGCGCTGGCGGCGGCCGCCGCCGGAGGCGCCGGCGGTGCTGCCATGCTGGGCGCGGGAGCGGCGCAGAAGGGCGCGGCCCCGTTGGGGTTAAGTCGGGCATGTCCCTCTACAGTGAGACTATCCAAGGGGCGATTGTTCGACTATGTTGGACAATTTCTGGGGATTTTTGGCCATTCCGTTTTTCCTCCGGAATCCGCCGGTGGGAGGTCATGCCCGACCTACACTTGGGGAGGCGTGCCGATGCTCCTCCCCGGGCGTTTCAATTCTTTCACACCGAGGGCGTTCTCGCCCAGCCGCGGGCATGTCCCTCTATAGTGAGAATATCCAAAAACAGTAAAAAGTAAATCCGTGGACGAGTGTTCGACTATTTTGGGCTATTTCTGACGATTTTTGGCTATTCCATGTTTCCTCCCAAATCCGCCGGCAGAGTCAACGCGCCTAGTAAGGACGCGCGCCTTCATGTAGGGTACCCTTGTGTCCTTGCCTCTGAGGCTCGTCCTTGCCATTATCACTGGTCGCCCGCCGCCCTAAACACCCAACTTCGGCCTCCAAGGGTCTTGCGTCCTTACCTCGCGTCCTTACTATACGTTTTGACTGTAGGAGGTCATGCCCGACCTACAGTTGGGGAGGCGTGCCGATGCTCCTCCCTGGCGTCGCAATGCTTGCACACCGAGGCCGTTCTTGTCCAGCTGCGGGCCCCTGGAGCAACCAAGATCGGTCCAGCTCGAGGAACGCAGCAGGAAGGGGGTCTGGGGCTTTAGCCGCGAGTTTTTGTCGCGGCGGCGCAGCTCTGCGCGTCGTCGGAGATCAGGGCCCCGCCCTCCCAGAGCAGGGTGGGCAAGGGCGGCAGTCTGGTCCCCTCCTTGCCGCGGGTCGCGTGGGCGGCGCACGCACGAGAGAGCGGGGAGGTGCTGATGCTGCTGATCCTCTCCCTCTTTCTGCTCATCATCATCCGAGTGGTCCGGTCCGACCTCTCGAGGTGCCATGGGGAGGGGGAGGGGGAGGAGGAGGAGGAGGAGAAGGAGGAGGAGGAGGAGGAGGAGGAGGAGGAGGAGGAGGAGGAGGAGGAGGAGGAGGAGGGAGGAGGAGGAGGAGGAGGAGAGGGAGGAGGAGGAGGAGCAAGAGGAGGAGGAGGAGGAGGAGGAGGAGGAGGAGGAGGAGGAGGAGGAGGAGGAGGAGGAGGAGGAGGAGGAGGAGGAGGAGGAGGAGGAGGAGGAGGAGGGGAGGAGGAGGAGGAGGAGGAGGAGGAGGAGGAGGAGGAGGAGGAGGAGGAGGAGGAGGAGGAGAGGAGGAGGAGGAGGAGGAGGAGGGAGGAGGAGAGGAGGAGGAGGAGGAGGAGGAGGAGGAGGAGGAGGAGGAGGAGGAGGAGGAGGAGGGAGAGGAGGAGGAGGAGGAGGAGGAGGAGGAGGAGGGGAGGAGGAGGAGGAGGAGGAGGAGGAGGAGGAGGAGGAGGAGGATGGGGAGGGGGAGGAGGGGGAGGAGGAAGAGGAGGAGGAGGAGGAGGAGGATGAGGAGGACGAGGGATTTGTTTTGGAAAGCGACACTAATGAAGCTGATAGCCTGTCAGCAAAGGGCGGCACTGAAACTATTAGAACCTTCAGTGAGGTGAACGGGCGCCAAGTAAGCAAGAACAGTACAGGGGCCTCAGCGACGAAGCCGACGGGACGCGTCGCCCCGAAGCGCGGAGGCTGGAGACGGATCAAATCCAGCCTAAATGCACCACTCCCCACATTCCAAGCACTACCACCTCCACATCAAGCAGCTTGGCCCGCATCGGCTCAAGTCGTCGACAGATGCATAATGAGGGCTCGCGCTCTGCACGGCGGCAGATGTGGCGTCGGCCGGTAACGTGAGAAACAGCTTGGCCGGCTGCTGCTGGTTCCGTCGTTGTCTACGCCCGACAATGCGCCTCCGCCTCTAGCAAACACGTGCGTCGGGCGACGGGACTCGTCAACACGAGTGGCGACTACGCAGAACGATCGCGATCACGACGACGATCAGCGACAGCGACGACAGGCGACGATTCGAGGCCCGCCCGTGCCGATCTCTGCCCTGGCGCACGGGCCCGTACGGGCCCGCACGGGTCCGCAAAGGACATGCATGGTGGGTGGAGGGAGGAGGGAGCAAGGGGAGGATGGTGCCGAACGGTGCGGCCAAGACGCGCCGACAAGGGGAGATAGAACTGCGGCTACGGTTCGAATCTTGAGGGTGGGAGGAGGGGGAGGAGGAGGAGGAGGAGGAGGAAGAGGAGGAGAAGAAGGAGGAACAGGGAGGGGAGGGAGGGAGGGAGGTTGATTTTGATGAGGAGTCGAGGGAGGAGGAGGAGGAAGAGGATGAGGATGAGGAGGAGGATGATGATGAGGAGGAGGAGAAGGACCAGTGTAAACCCAAGAGCCATCAACGATGTTGGAATACACCCTCCCTCCAAGCTCCCTCTTCATAACCAGGCCCCTGCAACGGTTCATTTCCATTGAGGGATCTGCCTCGTTGGAAGACAACCGTTTGAAAACCCAGAAGCATGCCGAAACATTTTTCTCGGTATTCCAACGCCACGAATCAACCTGACTGTTGCGTCTTGACGATCTTGGATCGTGCCAGAACGCCGTTTTTGGGACTCCAGCACCGCGAACCAAGGTAACTGTTGCACCAGCAAGATCCTGAAGCCTTCCAAAACGCAATTTCTGGTACGTTGATCGTGGGAATCCGTGAAGCCCTTGCAACTTTTAACAAAGAATGTGCATGGCGCTAAGGCGAGAGCCACATTTTGAAAAGGAGCCGCCCTCAATCCGTGAAGCTCTTACAATTTTTTAAAACGACTGTGCGCGGCGCTAAGGCGAGAGCCACGTTTCGAAAACGGGTGATCCTCAATCCATGAAGCTCTTTCAAATTGTCGAAACGAATGTGCGCGGCGCTCAGGCGAGAGCCACATTTTGGAAACGGGTGATCCTCAATCCGCGAAGCTCTTCCAAGTTTAAAAAGCGAATGTGCGCGGCGCTAAGGCGAGAGCCTCATTTTGAAAACCACCCGCACTCCATTTGTGAAATTCCGATGATTTTTTAGTTGAAGAGCCATAAATGGTGAGGAAGTCTCAGGCGAAACGCCCGGCCCACCCTAAAAACTTGCATCGGGATGCGACGGGGAGAAAGTGTTTGTAAGGAGAAGGAGGAGGATGAGGACTGGGAGAGATGAGAAGGAGGAAGATGAAGATGAAGATGAAGATGAAGATGAAGATGACTATGCTGCTGCTGATGATGATGCTGCTGATGATGATGATGACGATGCTGCTGATGATGATGAGGAGGATGACACTGACGACGCCGACTATGATGCTGATGGTGATGATGCTGATGTTGATGCTGATAATTCTTATGCTGCTGATGATGATTATGGTGATGCTAATACTGATAAGGAGGATGATGCTGCTGATGATGATTATGATGATTCTGATCATGATGCTGCTGCTGATGCTGATTTTGATAATGATGATGACGATGATGATGATGGTGGTGATGGCGATGGTGGTGGTGGTGCTGATGATACCGGTGACGGTGATGATGAGTGTGCTGCTGCTGATGATGCTGATGATGATGATAATGATGCTGATGACGATAACGGAGACGATGACGATGACGATGAAGATGATGACGGTGATGATGATGCTGGTAATGCTGACGATGCTGCTGATGATGATGCCGATGATGATTATGATGGTGATGATGCTGGTGATGATGACGATGCTGATGCTGATGACGATGATCATTCTGATATTAATGCTGATGATGACGATAATGTTGATGACGAGGCTGATGACGGTGATGCAGATGACGATGATGATGATGATGACGGTGCTGATTACGACGCTGATGATACACTGATGACAATGACGATGCATACAATGATGTTGACGCTGCTGATGACGATGATGATTGCGATGACGATCATGATGACGATGCTGATGATGATTCTGATGCTGATGCTGGTGATGATGATGATGATGGTAATGATGATGATGATGATGATGATGATGATGATGGCTATGTTGTTGATGATGCTGATGCTGCTGATGATGATGACGATGACGATGCTGATGATGGTGATGATGATGCTGGTGATGACGATGAGGATGATGATGATGATGATGATGATGATGACGTTGCTGATGACGGTGATTATGATGACGATGATGATGCTGATGCTGATGATGATGATGCTGATGACGATGATGATGGTGATGACGATGATGCTGCTGATGATGCTGCTGCTGAGGTTGATGATGACGATGATGATGACGACGATGATGATGCTGCTGATGACGATGAGGATGATGCTGATGATGATGCTGATGACGATGATGATGCTGCTGCTGATGAGGCTGCTAATGATGATGCTGATGATGACGACGATGATGATGCTGATGCTGATGCTGATGCTGCTGATGATGAGAATGATGATGGTGATGGTGCTGTTGATGACGAGGAGGAGGAGGAGAAGGATGATGTTGCTGCTGCTGCTGCTGCTGCTGATGATGATGATGATGTTGATGTTGTTTCTGCTGATGATGCTGATACTGATACGGATGCTGCTGCTGATGATGATGCTGAAGATGATGCGGATGATGAATGCGATGATGCTGCTGATGCTGATGCTGATGCTGATGCAGTTGAAGGTGAAGATGATAATGATGATGATGATGATGATGATGATGATGACGATGATGATGAGGATGATGACGAGGATGATGATGCTGCTGCTGATGATGATGATGATGATGCTAATGATGCTGATGCTGATGCTGATGCTGATGCTGATGCTGATGCTGATGCTGATGCTGATGCTGATGCTGATGCTGATGCTGATGCTGCTGCTGCTGATGATGATGATGATGATGATGATGATGATGATGATGATGATGATGATGATGAGCAGGAGGAGGATGAGGAGGATGAGGATGAGGATGAGGATGAGGAGGAGTTGGTAGAGGAGGTGGAAGAGGAGGAGGAGGAGGAGGAGGAGGAAGAGGAGGAGGACCAGGAGCAGGAGCAGGAGTTGGAGCAGGAGCAGGAGCAGGAACACATGCAGGAGCAGGAGCAGGAGCAGGAGCAGGAGCAGGACGATGAGAGGGCGGGCTGAACTTGTGCATTTCATTTATCTATTTTGGCCTCCTTGAGGTCCCTCTTTGCCGCAGCTGGGTCTGGGTCGAAGTCCTGGTTGGAACTAGCTCCCGGGCAGGTCCAGGGATACACTCTAGAGGCGAAGGAGCGTAAAGAGGGAGGAGGCGGAGGCGGAGGCGGAGGCGGAGGAGGAGGAGGAGGAGGAGGAGGAGGAGGAGGAGGAGGAGGGAGGAGGAGGACATGGACGACATAGAAGGAGTATCGAGGACTAAGGAGTCGAGTGAACCTTGTGGGTGGGGTAGCCAGGGGTATGGGTTGCTGTATGCGGTCGTGTAGTGCAACCTTCGTGGAGGATGGCTGAGGAGGGGCGAGAGGAGGGGAAGCATTGCTGTTGTACCTGTTGACTGGACAGCCCGCCCTCCCGCTTCTCACCTCCTCCACCCCTCCATATCTGACGTTCTCTCGATGGTAGGTACCTGCAGATTCCCGACGAGGAGCTTGCAGCCGTCGAGGACTGGAGGGGAGAAGGGCAGAGGGTGGAACGGGTCAAGAGGAGAGGGAAACTCCGTGGAGTTTTGTTTCTTCTTGAGTGCGGTGGGATGGGGTAGTTCTAATGGGTCTCGCGCTCTCTTTGCGAGCGCTGAGCCCGCTCGCCCAATCATAGCGGGGGGACGTGCGCGGCAATGGTGAGATTGCTGCTGGCCTGTGGCGAGTGGGCTTTGCCTTGTTTTGCAGTTATCCCCCTTCTCCTTCCTCCCCCGGCTCGGGCCTCCCTCCATGCCCAAGGGGACTCGTCCCGGTGGGATGTCTCCTCAATGTCAGCACCCTGCAGGGGGATGCATGCGCTGATGGCGTCCTCCTTCCAGCTGGAGGGGAAGCCTTCGGATTGTAGAACGTGCGCACCTCTGGCGATGCTCCGACACGATATCGCCAGTGGCAGTGCCGTTGTCAGGGTTCGGGCCAGGGCGCAGAGAGGGACCCCCTCCTCTCCTCAGGCTCCCTCCGAGCCTGCGCGAGCGGGCCGCCTCGCCTTCTGGGGGCGGCGGGGGCCGAAAACGTTGGAAGCAGTGCTCTGAAAGTGCTCCAGCGTCATCGCCCACAGCTGCGCGCCAGCGACCCCACGCCCCCCTCTCCCAGGGACCGCGGAAGCATCCTCCTCCCTTGATGTCCTCGCCGCCAGGAAGGAATCACCACGGAAGGGTTCTGGCAGTCTTCGGCCCCTGGGGGCACTCGGGAGCCCCGGGACCGTCGAGAACCTGCCCAGGGCGTGGGATGAGAAGCCGTTACCCTGGGGGGAAGAGTCCAGACCTCTGGGGAGCCACGCTGCTACAAAGCCACCACGTCGGATGTCTGGGTCCTCCTCCCTCTCCACCTCCTCCTCGTCGTCCTCCTCGTCTTCCTCTGCCTCCTCCTCCTCTTCCTCCTCCTCCTCCTTCTCCTCCTCTCCGCGCCGAGGAGGAGACCGGCTGGAAGCTGCTGCACGCTGACGTCTTCCGCCCGCCCAAGCACAGGCCCCGGGGGTAGAAATGGGACATCGATGGCCGAGATTCGGCCACCTTTCCCCTCGCGATGTTGTGGGGAATCGGCCTCCCTCACCTTCTTTGGGTCGCGTCCTTTCCTTCCTCCTCCTCCTCTTTCTCTCCCTCCTCTTGCTCGTGCTCATAGTCTCCATCCTTGTCCTGCGCCTCCTTCCCCTCCACGTTCTCTCCATCTGCTGCTCTTCTTCTCTCTCCCCTCCTACTCCCTCTCCTCCTCCTCATATTATTTTGTCCCATTCTTCCTTTTCCTCCCCATTCTCCCCATCCTTGTCCCCTCTCTTCTCGTCTCCTGGCCGTTCTGGCCCAAGGCGGGCTTGCAACAGCGATCTTCAAAACGGCTGTGCTGTGGCGGGCTATTTTGGCTTGGCGATATCACTCTCATCCCTTCTTTCAAGTTTGAGAGACCTCATCCCTCGCATCTCTCAGTTCTTGGAGGGTTCCTGCGCCCGCAGGCGATGGCGAATATCGCCCCTGGCGCACCAGCCGTCCTTTCACGAGGACTCGTACGCGGAAGTGCAACGCATGCGGATGCACTAGGAATATAGCTAGGTTTTCGTGGTGCAAGCACTGCGGGTAAGCTTGGGCCGCTCCATCTGTGGCTCGTCCTCCTGCTTCTGCTGGCGCTTGGTCCAAGCCCGTCGCCCTCACCGGCGAGCCCTCTGCTGCCCTCCACCCAGGTACTCAGGCAGAAAAGTTCGGTAACAAGGGTAGCGGGAAAGGATGTGGCACTAAAGGGAGCTACGTGGGCTTCAAAGGCAAAGGGGAAGGTTGTGGGAACTGTGGGCCGGGGTGGTGGTCATATCAATACCCTGTGAGTTTCTTCAGTCCTGCTGTGCCGCTGGGGTCTCAAGGAGGAGTGGGTCCTCCTGGTCAGGCGTGTGCGTCTCCTTTGTCCGTGGAAGATTGGGAGCATTAATCCAGCTCCACAAGAAGGTGGGAAGCACACATGTAGTGCATCGTCTTCAATGTCAGCTGGCGGCGCTGCAGTCACCCCCCCCAGAAGAAAAGTCCATGGAAGAGCAGTTGGCGCGATGCCGAAGGGAAGTGGCCACATTTGCCAAGAACATGTGGAACGTTTTCAAGCAGCTGGAGAGCTTCCGTGCGAATATTCGTGTTCAGGAGCAGATTTTCGGTCAGCTCGCCGGCCTCTCAGCAGAGGAAGATTGAGGCTGGCGTGTGCAACCCATTCGGTTGCACGCGCCGGCCTCCTGGCTGGCAAGGTGGACTCCTTCGAGCTGGGCATGGGCGACCTCCTGGACTTAGGCCCAGCGTTCGACTCCTTGGGCGAAGCTGACGTGGCGGAGGCCAACATGCGCAATGACCAGCTGCTGTTGGGCATCAGCACCATGGCGAAGGAGCTTTTCTTGTTCTCGAAAGCGATGGAGCCAGTGCAGCGGGCCAAGCAACGCGCGCCAGGAGCAGGCGACCAGGCCTGCGGCAAAGAGGCGCCGTGGTCAATCGGGAGGGCTCCCAGGGGCTGCTGCGGCCGCTGGTGGCGCGGGTGGTTCGACCAGTCTGGGTTCGGCGGGTGCAGGCTCGGCGGCGCCTTCCTCGTCGGCGGCGGCGGCCGCAGCTTCGCCTGCTGCGGGCACTGCGGTCCCCGGGGCCTCTTTTCGATAGGATGCGAGAGCAGGCCGAAGGACTGGCCGTCAAGCAACAGCTTGATACCGGGGAGGAGGCCCAGGCCTCGCCCCCCCTCCACGCGATCCGCCGCCCGCCGCGTGCGCCGCCGCGTGTGCATGGGGAGGGGGGGGGGGGCGGCGCAGCCCGATTCTGCCGCTCGGGCTGCCAAGTTTCGTCCGCTGTCTGCGTCTCTCAGAACTGGCGCCCCGAGCGGGGGCGGACGAGGAGAAGGAGGAGGAGGAGGAGGACGAGGAGGAAGGAGGAGGAGGAGGAGGAGGAGGAGGAGGAGGAGGAGGAGGAGGAGGAGGAAAGGAGGGAGGAGGAGGAGGAGGAGGAGGAGGAGGAGGAGGAGGGAGGAGGAGGAGGAAGGAGGAGGAGGAGGAGGAGGAGGAGGAGGAGGCGGATGAGTCTGCTTTGATGGTTGAGTCTGTCCACGGCGGCGCTTGGTCCTCGATCGCGGAGCGACGGCCCCTGTGCAGGTCACGGGTGCTTCTGATCCATGAGTACTCCTCCTCCTCCCCCCCTCCTCCTCCTCCTCCTCCTCCTCCCTCCCTCCTCCCCCTCCTCCTCCTCCTCCTCCTCCTCCTCCTCCTCCCCCTCCTCCTCCTGCCGCAACCGCTTCTTTAGGGCTGCCCGCCGCAAGCGGGTAGCCCTAAAGACCGAGCTTCGCAATGGTGCTTCAACAGCGGTTGAGCACATTTCTGGGTTCCTGGGGCCCTCGGAGAGGGGGGTCCCTCTTCAGGAGCTGCTGTGGACGCCAGGGCCTGGGGTCGCCATCGATGGAGTCGCCATCTGGCCCATCAGCGGGATCGCCATCTGGCCCAGCAGGGCTGTGGGTGCCCTCGCTCACCCCCCTGGCGGCCGGGCCATCTCTTCCTCGCGCCCCTCTATCTCAAAGACTTTGCCGCCCACGTCGGGGCCCCCGCGCGCGTCGGGGGGAGATTTTTCAAAGACGAGCCAGACGCCCTCCTAGGGACAGAGTTCGCTCGCAACCAGAGGGGCCTGCTGGTCCCGGCGGAGGGGCCCGCGTGCTTCGGCTCGGGCGGCCCCGAGAAGTGCGACTGCTGCCTCGTCTCGGGGGCCGTGGTCAAGGCTGCGAGCTCAGTTTAGGTCGACGCTTCGACGCCATGCTTCTCTGCCCGCGTCCATGTGGCCCAGGGATTTTCTGCGTTGGGAGACCTGCTCGTGCTGTCCTACAGGAAGCTCCCTCCTCATCCTCTGGGTGCCCCTTTCGGCCCCGAGCTTGAGCCTCTGTCCTGCGAAGTGTGCGGCCCTTCAGGGCCCGGCGCGCGGTTGTCTGTTGAGGCTTGCCCACCTGGGCTCGCCCCAAGCCTCGGGCTGGCGCGTCGGAAAGGGGTTTCTGTAATGTGACGGGTCATGCCCTCCCATGCTGCGAAGCCAGAGGCAGCGGGGCCACCCCATCGGTAACGGCCCGTTCTCGGACGGGAGCTCGGGGCCCCGGAGTGTCCAAAGTGTCGTGGCATTCGACGGCCCAGCTTGTCTTACTAAAGGTTTTCAAGTTCCTGGGCTCAGGAGCTTCTCCGGTGCGCGTCGCTACTGTGAGGTCTGCGTGCCGGGCCTTGGCGCCCCTCCGCAGTTTGCGCGGGGCGACCGACGTGAAAATCGCGCTTGCGTTCGCAGCTGTCCTGGGCAGGGGTGCTCGGCTGAGGGCGAGCTGCCCGGGTCTGTTTCGTCTGGCGAGCTGCCGCAGGCTTCGGCCGAGGCAATTGGGGTCTCTGGGCAAGGGCAGTGCGGAGCACGTCAGCGTTTCTCGTGCGGATTGGGCCTCGTCGCCCCCGGAAGGGGTCGCGCGGGGGGCTCGGGGGCCTGCTGCGTCCCTGGGTGGCCCCGGGGCCTGGGGACCTAAGAGCACGCCGTATAGACGCGGTGCTACCGTGGCCGATGCCTCTGGGCCTCTGGAGGCGGAGCGGGCCAGGTCTGGAAGTCCGTGGCGGGCAAGTGCGACCCCCCCCGAGGCTCAAGATTGTTCGCCGGGGGCCTTTGCCCCAGATTTCGGCGGAGGCTCTTGGGGAGATTTCTAGTTCGGTTTCCTCGACGGCTTCCGCATGCGCCATTGCCAGTTCCTCTCGGTCGCCCTCCATGCTCGCGCCCCTAGTGGAGAGACGGCTGGTGGCCTTCCCCGTCCATTTCCCGGTTCCGACCGGTCGGGCTCTTCTCCGGCCCGCGCCCGCTTCGGGGGGGGCCTGGCTTCTTCCTTGCGGCGGGCAGGCGAGTTCTCGAGCGGCCCTGCCGGGCCGCAGGGGGGCACGGGCCGGCGTCTGACGCGGCGCGGAGACCGGCGATGCGAGGCGGGAGAAGTGCTACTTGGGGTTTCGCCGCCCACCAAACCTCGCAGGCCAAGAGATTGACACCAACACCAATTTCGGCGGTGTGCCTCCATCGAGGGAAGACGATCCCGATCTCGGCGATGGTGGTAATATTCTGGCTTCCAAGGTGGCCGAACTATTACCACCAACACCGAAAATCTAGGATCACCTTCCCCCTGTGGAGGCACCCCCCTGTCTTGGTGTTGGTGCCAATTTCCAGGCCTCCGAAAACCACCCCAACCCAACCCGAAGCCCTCAATTTGCCTTCCATTTCCAGTGGGGGGGGGGTCGGGGAACGTTGGGAAAGCACATGGGATCCGTGCGCCCCCCAACCCGAGATTCGGGTCAACTTCTGGTCTTCGGGTTGGGTTGGGGTGGTCTGGTAGGTAGTCAGAGTTAACGTGCGGGGGCATGCTCACGTGCGATGAGCAGTTCCCGCTCGCGTTTACTTTCCACCCTGTGCCGCCCTCAGTTTCCTGGCTGCTTGCCGACCGGCGGGGCCCATGGTGCTCCGCGGTGCGGCCGCCGAGGCTCACTTCGCGTCCTGTTGGGCGGTCGCGGGCGTTCGGTGGCCGGCGATCCTGATCAGAGCGTTTGCATTTGAAGCGTTTGTCTTTGCGCCAGTCGCTCCTGGCGCCGCCCTGGGCTCTTGAATTTGCGATTCAGGTTTAATCTCCATGGTGGTCGCGGTGATGATTAGGGCGCGGACCTCGTTGGACAGGGTCAGCGTCGCCTTCCCGCTCGGCCGCGCGGTTGCCTGCGTTGCTTCGGTTATTGCGAAGGCCTTACGGCCGGTGCCGCCGCCCCTGGAGGGCGACCCATGCGTTCTCTAATGTGGCGGGGGGGACCTCTTGGGGCTTCCTGAGCGCCTCTTGGGGGTCTCGTGGTGGCCTCTTGGGGGCATCTTGGGGCTTCCTGGGAGCCTCTGTCGCCGAGGGCTCGTCGGCCCCCCCGTCTGGGCACCCTGTTGGAGCCGTTTGGGGAGCCTCTGGGGCCATCTTGGAGGCATCTTGGGCGGTCTTGAGGCTCTCTTGGGTCATTTTGGGGCTCTCTTGAGGCCTCTTGGGCTATTTTGGGGCAATCTTGGGGGCATCTGGGGCCGTCTTGGAGCGTCGGCAAGTTGAAACGGCGAGAACGCCCAAATCTGTCAAAAACTTTAAAGAAATCATTGATTTTTCCCTCTTCGTGCCCTCTTGGGAGTGCTCTTGGAGACTTCTTGGAGCGTCTTGGCAATCTCTTGGGCCGTCTGGAGGCTACTTTGGCGTCTTCGACCGATGGTTCGGCGATTCGGGGCCCTCTGGAGCCGTCTTGGAAGCCTCTTGGGGCACTCTTGGCCAGTCTGGGGGCTTTTCTAGGTCCCGGGACATCCCGGGGGGGATGCGTATCTGCCCCCCCCCCCCCCCCCGGGACCCCCCCCCCCCCCCCCCGGCGGGGAAGGGATCAAAGGGAAGGGGCTTCCCTTCGACTCAGCTACGACGTTGCTCAATTTCGCTTTGCCTTCGACTCAGCTACGACGTTGCTCGATTTCGCTTTGGTTTCGCTTTGGCTGGCGCGCCTGAGGGGAGGGCGACGACGACGACGACGACGACGACGACGACGACGACGACGACGACGACGACGACGACGACGACGACGACGACGACGAACGGAAGAGCATCGACGACGACGACGACGACGACGACGACGACGACGAGGCGACGACGACGACGACGACGACGGCGACGACGACGACGACGACGTTCACGACGAACGGAAAAGCACCTTCCACACGCCGACAGGGTCGGCGGATTTTCCCTCCGATTGCAAGGGGGAGTTTGGGATTCTGGTTGCGCTCGAAGGCGGGGTGGGTAGTGCTGCTTGGACCTGGGGCCTCGCGCCGTCTGCGCGGCTACTATGCTGCTGCCGGGGCGCGCCTCTCTCAGTTGCTTGCAGGCGTGTCGGAGAGCTGGCCCGCCAGAGGGCCGGCCTTGATAGGCGCGCAGCTGAGGCGCTTGCCGCGGGGCCTCTGGCGGGCCCGCCGCGCGCGCGGGATGTCTGCTGGGAGGGCTGTTGGCAGCGAGCAGGCTCATTGCATCGACCACTGAGCCATCTTGCGGGCGCCAGAGTTCGACGAGTAAAGTGACCATTCGATTGGAAAAAGATCCAGCGCGGCGCGGATCAGTGGCCCCGGTAGTGCGTCACTCTCGGGAGCTCCGGCTGCTGCAGGCGCGCGTGCCACCGTGGGGAAAGGCTTGGCGAGCCAGAGGAGTCTTGGGTGGTTCCTCGACGTTCCCTTCCCGGGACTTGGAGATCCGTCGAGGGCTCCGTGGGGGCCCTGTGCTTGTCCTGAAAGAGCGCCTCGACTGGAGCACGTGCAGTCCTTTGACGTGCGTGGACAAGAACGGCGCCGCTACCCTTCTCCCCCTTGCCCCCCCTGGTTCTTTAAGTCGGCTTTTACAGGGGTTCGGCTCTGAAGCAGGCGGAGTTCCAGGCTGGGGCCGAGCATGGCGACGGACCCCGTTCGCGCTTCGATTCGGTGCCCAGGGCTTTGGGCTCTGAGAGGTTCGCGGGAGAAGCGGGGGTCGCGTGGTCCGACGCCGACGAGGCGCCGCCCCGCTGGCGCCGGGGCCGAGGCTCCGCGGCGGCCCCTGGCGCGCGGGGCGCGTCGATCGCCGCGGGGGCGGTGCAGGGGTCGCCCAGGCCGTGAGGCGGGCAGACGTCTGCCGTCTGCTCGGACGCGACGCCGACTCGCGCGCTCCCGCCGCCGGGCCTGGACCTGCGTCAGCCGTCGGATCGCGTTCTCGCAGGAAATTTCTGTACATTTGATTCAGGAGATCGTGCAATGCCCTGCCCGCCCGTTCCGCCCGTTCGGGTCTGCCTCCCCGATCCACCCGTTAGGGTCTGCCAGTTCGCCCGGTCGGAAGCCCGCACGTTCCGTGCCCCCAAAGGGAGCGCCCCCCAAGGCTCCAATTGGCTGCGTCCGTATAGTGACCCGCCCCATACGGGCACACCCCTCACGCGCTCCGTGGCCTTCAGGTGGAGCTCCACCGAGGGCCCCAGTGGCTGCGGCCGCATGCTGGACCGGCCCAGTTTCGGCACACCCCTCACACGTGTCGTGGGCCCTTAGGGAGCTCTACCGAAGGCCCCAGCGGCTGCGTCCGCATGGTGACCGGCCCCATCTCGGCACACCCCTCACGCGCTTCGGGTCCCTAGAGGGAGCTCCACCGAAGGCCACTCGTAGTATTCTAGTGTATTGAGCGCTCCTGCCCATATTTGCTTCGTTTGAAAAAAGTTGGGTTCTTCTCCAGGCTGATTCTGAGTAACGAATTCTGATGCCAAAGTTTTGTCCATCCACATTGCTGCCTCATCATCCCATCAACCGTGGTTTTATCAGACATAAGATATTCGTCTTCGTCTCCCCCTCTTGCCTCCACGCTACCTGCCCGTCTCCCATTTTCCTCCCCGTTTCCCTTTTTCCCACATCCTCCTCCTGGGCCTCCACCTCGCCTCGTCGTCGGCCTCCTCCTTTTCCAACACCTCCTCCTCCTCCCTCCTCTCCCGTCCCCCTCTCTCTCTTTCTCTTCTTCCCTTCCTTCTCTCTCCATTCTCTTCCTGCTGCTCCTCCTCCTGTTCATCCTCATTCTTCTTGGTCTCTCCTTCCTGCTCGTCGTCGTACTGCCACTGCCTCCTCCCTCCTCCCATTCCTACCATTTCCTCTCACCTTCCTCCTCCTTCTCCTCCTGTCCTCCTCCACGTTCTTCTCCTCTCCTCCTTCCCCCTTTCTCGTGGTTCTCCACCTCGTCTCCTCGTCGTTGTCGGCGTCGTCGTCGTCGTTCTGCTCCCCTCATTCTCTCACCCCGTCCTCCCTCCTCCTCCCTCTTCCTCTCGCTCCTCCTTTCCTTCCCCTGCTTCCTCCTTCCCTCCCTCCTCTGCTCTGCCTATCCTTCTCCCCCTCCACACACACTCTGAGTACTACTGTACTACTCTCCGCTCTCCCCTGAAGTTGTCCTGGGCGTGGTCCTGCCCTCTTTGCATCTTGTTTTCTCACAGGATTTCAACCCTTGCTACTTCCTATGCTTAATGCAATCGTTTCTAGTGTGTATATGCATAAATGTACACATATGTATATTGATGTATGTATGCGTATCGAACATATATATACATATATATATATATATGTATGTCTGTCTGCCTGTCTGTCTGTCTGTCTGCCTGTCTGTCTGCCTGTCTGTCTGTCTGTCTGTCTGTCTGCCTGTCTTTCTCTATGCATGCATGCATGCATGCATGCATGCATGTATGTATGAATGTATGTATGTAATTAGGTAGGAAGGCATGCATGCATGCATGCATGCATGCATGCATGTATGTATGTATGTATGTATGTATGTATGTATGTATGTATGTATGTATGTATGTATGTATGTATGTAGATAGGTAGATATGTATGTATGCATGTATGTATGCATGCATGCATGTATGTATGTATGCATACAATACAATATATTTATGTACGTATCTATGCATATATGTATGTATGCACACAGGTATGCATGCATGCATGTATGTATGCATGCATGTATAACTATATAGATATGTAGGTAGGTAGGTAGGTAGGTAAGTAGGTAGGTAGGCAGGTAGATAGGCAGGTAGGTATGTATGTATGCATATATGTATGTATGTACGTATGTATGCATGCATGTATCTATGTAGGTATGCATGTATGCATGTATGCATTTATGCATGTATGCATGTGTGTATGTATGCATGTATGCCTGTATGCCTGTACGCCTGTATGCCTGTATGCATGTATGTACGTATGTATGTATGTATGTATGTATGTATGTATGTATGTATGTATGTATGTGTGTGTATGCGTGTATGTATGTATGTCTGTCTGTCTGCCTGCCTGTCTGTCTGTCTGTCTGCATGCATGCATGCATGCATATGTATGTATGTATGTATGTATGTATGTATGTATGTATGTATGTATGCATGTATGCGTATATACATCATATATATATATATATATATATATGTGTAAAGGTGCTCACGCTGCAGCCTGGGTTTCTTTTTTTCCGATCGGCCCTTTTGTTCCGGTCGTTCAGAGTGGCGCTCTTGCCCCAACGTGGGCCACTTTTCTGGATCCAACATTCCTCCCAAGTCCCACAGGTCTCGCAGGTCTCGTAGGCCCCTCGCAGGTCTCGTAGGCCCCACAGGTCCCACAGGTCCCACTGGCCCCACATAACCCACAGGTGTCGCAGGTCGTCTCGCAGGTCCCGCAGGTCTGACAGGTTCCACAGGTCCCACTGGGGTTGCAGGTCGCGCGGGTCCCACAGGTTCTACAGTTCCGACGGGTGTCGCAGGTCCCCTCGGCCCCGCAGGTGTCGCAGGTCTTGCAGGTCAAGGAGGACCCACACTTCCCACAGGTCCCACAGGCGTCGCAAGCCCCACAGGCCCCAGGTCGCACATGTCCCACAAGTCCGCAGGTCCCACAAGTTCACAGTTCCCACCTGCCCATAGGTCCCACAGCTCCCGCAGAAATCCTAACAGAAGTCCCACAGGCCACAGAAGTCCCACATATTGCCCATGTTGCACAGGCCGCGCAAGTTTCACAGTTCTCACCTGCCCCACAGATCCCACAGATCACGTTTGCTGCTATTTGGGTGCTTTGCTGGGGTAATGGAGTTCCAGGTCGGCCATGACTCGGAACGGGATGGGGGGTGAGGAATAGGATGTCAGATGTGGCGCGAGCGCACCTTGGCTTGTCCTCTCCTCTCCTCTCCTCTCCTCTCCTCTCCTCTCCTCTCCTCTCCTCTCCTCTCCTCTCCTCTCCTCTCCTCTACTCCCTCCTCTCCTCTCCTCCCTCCCTCCTCTTTTCCTCCTCCTCCTTCGTTCCTCCTCCTCCTCCTCCTCCCCCTCCTCCTTCTCCTCCTCCTCCTCCTCCTCCTCCTCCTCCTCCTCCTCCTCCTCCTCCTCCTCCTCCCCCTTCCCTCCCGCCCCGAGGCCGCCAATCCCGCCGCCCTCCTCCCGCGCCCGCCCCCCCGCGTTTCCGGAAGCGAGGCTCTTCTTCTGCTCCGCCGTGGGCGCTGGGGCGCAGCTGTTCTCCGCGGGGCGGGGGCCGCCGGCCGCAGCATGCGCCGGGCGGGAGCGGCGGCGGCGGCGACGGGGACGGCAGAGCCCCGAGCAGGCGGAGGAGGAGGAGGGGGAGGAGGGAGGAGGAGGAGGAGGAGGAGGAGGAGGAGGAGGAGGGGGAGGAGGAGGGGGAGGAGGAGGAGGAGGGGGAGGAGAGGAGGAAGAGGAGGAGGAGGGGGAGGAGGAGGAGGAGAACCGACCCCGACCACCCTCACGTCACCAGCCAAGCTAGCACTTCCACTACCCACCTATGACCTATGCGACCAGCAAGCAATCACAGCAAACAATGGACAACCACAGCGCCAACGACATTCCGTCGAACCGCTCAGCTCAGTTTCGCGGAAGGAGGGCGGGGCAGGTATCCTACGGGCGGCGGAGCGCAGAGCGGCCGCTTTCTGGGCGGGTTGGGCCTTCCCCGCGGGGTGGCTGCCGACGTCGGAGCCTCGCCGGCCGACCCAGCCGCAGGGGCCGCACTTCTCGCAGCCCTCCGACCCCCCTATCAAGCAGAGCAAACTCGTGAGGCTCGCGCAAAAGAACAAGCACGCTGCCCTGTGGCAGCGCCTGCCCGAGCACGACGGAGCTTTGCTGCGGGGGGCCGGGGGCCCAGGGGCGGCAGCTTTCCTGCTGTGCCCCAGCGGCCCGGCGTGCACCATGGAGGGCGAGCTCTGGGCGACGGCGCTGCGCGCGCGGGCACTGGTGCGCCGGCCAGGGTGCGCCCGAGCTGAGCTGGCCACAGCCTCCGCTACCTGCCAGAGCTGAGCCAGGGGCGCCGGCCCTGGCGCGGCTGCCTGCGGCGCTCCGCTGGACGACAGGGCGGGGCACTCCACCGTCTGCGACCTAGGCGGGGGTGTGGTCAGGCGCCGCGGGCGGCTGAAGGACACAGTTGCTGGGCCGATCCGCCGCTGGCTCCACCGCGAGCCTCGGCAGGAGCGGGGGGTCCCCACGTGGGATCGCCAGCGCCCCCCGCGGCCCGCCGACCCGCCGGGCGCGGGCGTGCTGGAGCGCGCCATACTCGACACGGAGTACCACGAGAGCGCAGGGCGGCACTGGGTGGACATCTCCGTCCGCAACCCGACGGCCGAGCAGGTTGTGAGAAGGGCAACCCGCCGCCCCAGGGAGGCGGCCCGCGTGGCGGAGCGGGAGAAGCACGGCAGATACCTTGGCGATCGACTCGCGCCCTTTGTGGTCGAGTCGCCAGGGCGTCTGGGCGGCGAGGCCACGCAGTGGCTTGTGCGCCAGGTGAAGGAGCAGTGCACGGACGACCGCCAAAGCGCGGAGCTGATCCGCGCATGCAAGGTCGTCGGCTGCGTCGTCCATACGCAGCTGGCGATCCAGCGCTGGAAGGCGGCCAGCCTCCGCTAGGCGGGCCCGTCCCTGCGCGCCCTCCCCCTCTGTGGTCCTCCTCCTCCTCTGCCTCGCCCCCTCTGGTCTCCAGTGGTCTTGGGTTGCCGCGCGCCTTTCCCCTCTCCTTCCCCTCTCCTCCCTCTCGCCTCCCCCGCTCCTTGCCTCTGGCGGTGGCGCGCGCGCGCCTAACGGTGTGGTCTGGTGGCTCACGCCGCGCGGCCGCGCCCCCGCCCCCTCCGTCTTCCGTTTTCCCCGACTCCCTCCTTTTTCCCCTCCCTCCTCCTTGGCACGAGTTGGCGCGCGCCCCGCACCCTAAACGGCGATGTTGTGCTTCCCGCTGCCCCTTCGTCCTCCCTCCCCTCCTGCTGTTCAGCGTCTCTCCCTGGCACTGCTCGAGTCTGTTCCCCTGGGCCAATTTCAACAGGAGGCTGGCCCAAGGTGATGTGGTGGATCGGGATCCACTGCTGCGTAGAGCTGCCGGGTCCGCCATGACCGTGGGCGGCCGAGGAGGAGGAGGAGGAGGAGGAGGAGGAGGAGGAGGAGGAGGAGGAGGAGGAGGAGGAGGAGGAGGAGGAGGAGGAGGAGGAGGAGGAGGAAGGAGGAGGAGGAGGAGGAGGAGGAGGAGGAGGAGGAGGAGGAGGAGGAGGAGTGAGGAGGAGGAGGAGGAGGGGAGGAGAGGAGGGGGAGGGGGAGGAAAAGGAGGAGGAGGAAAAGGAGGAGGAGGAGGAGGAGGAGGAGGAGGAGGAGGAGGAGGAGGAGGATGAGGAGGAGGAGGAGGATGAACATATCGAGGAGGAGCGAAGCGAGGCTCGGGAGGTAAAGGCGAGGTCAGGAGGAGGAGGAGGAGGAGGAGGAGGAGGAGGAGGAGGAGGTGAGGAGGAGGAGGAGGAGGAGGAGGAGGAGGAGGAGGAGGAGGAGGAAGGAGGAGGAGGAGGAGGAGGAGGAAGAGGAGGAGGAGGAGGAGGAGGAGGCGGAGGAGGAGGAGG
This sequence comes from Prorocentrum cordatum, assembly GCA_963575745.1. Taxonomy (NCBI): domain Eukaryota; class Dinophyceae; order Prorocentrales; family Prorocentraceae; genus Prorocentrum; species Prorocentrum cordatum. Next base: position 137,914 of record CAUYUJ010015404.1, read on the forward strand.
AGGAGGAGGAGGAGGAGGAGGAGGAGGAGGAGGAGGAGGGGAGGGGAGAGGGGAGAGGAGAGGAGGATGAGGAGGAGGAGGAGGAGGAGGAGGAGGAGGAGGAGGAGGAGGAGGAGGAGGAGAACCGACCCGACCACCCACACGTCACCAGCCAAGCTAGCACTTTCCTTTACCCACCTATGACCTATGCGACCAGCAAGCAATCACAGCAAACAGTGGACAACCACAGCGCCAGGAGGATGGAGGAGGAGGAGGAGGAGGAGGAGGAGGAGGAGGAGGAGGAGGAGAGGGGAGGAGGAGGAGGAGGAGGAGGAGGAGGAGGAGGAGGGAGGAGGAGGGAGGAGGAGAGGAGGAGGGAGGAGGAGGAGGAGGAGGGGAAGGAGGAGGAGGAGGAGGAGGAGGAGGAGGAGGAGGAGGAGGAGGAGGAGGAGGAGGGGATGAGGAGGAGGAGGAGGATGTGGAGGAGGAGGAGGAGGAGAAGGAGCGAGCAGTAGTAGCAGCAGCAGCCGAGGAGAAGGAGGAGGAGGAGGAGGAGGAGGAGGAGGAGGAGGAGGAGGAGGAGGAGGAGGACGAGGAGGAGGAAGAGAGGCCGGGGAGACATGCCTCCCTTTCCCATCCTACTCCATGCCAGGTGCCGCTGTACTCGGGCGGAGGCGGGGGTAAGCGCGCGGCGAAGGGGGGCGCTTCATAGCCCTGCGCAACTGAAGGCATGGTGGGTCCTTCGATCATGTAAAAACGTTGGGAACGCCATTTCCCTCCGTTTTCCAGTTCACGTTTTCCCGCTTTGGGGTCAATTGTGTGTTTTCCGTTTTAGGATTCCCGTTCGCGCCGTTTTCGGTTTGGTTCCGTTCGGTTCTAGATATTTGTTTTTTTCATGTTCTGGGTTGCTGTGTTTTCCACCGGTTTTTGGTTGGCTGGGCACCGCACGCTTGAAAACGGGGAAACACGCCCCCTGCGCTTGTCTTTGTAAACAGCAAAGAGGGGTCACGCTTGCGGACGAGGCTCAAGAGAGAGGGGGGTCCATGCAAACGAGGGTCAGTCAGAGTCTGGATCTTGCAGGGTCCTGCAGCGCCAAGGTTGCATTGGTTTGGGCTTGGGCGCATGATCCTACAGGATCATGCAGGATCTTACATGTTGCTGCAAAGCTTGGCTGACTCGTGTCTGGATTGAGGCGGAGGAGGAGGAGGAGGAGGAGGAGGAGGAGGAGGAGGAGGAGGAGGAGGAGGAGGAGAGGAAGAGGAGGAGGAGGAGGAGGAGGAGGAGGAGGAGGAGGAGAGGAGGAGGAGGAGGAGGAGGAGGAGGAGGAGGAGGATCCGATTCAGGTTCTCTATGGTCGTCGTGGTGACGCTGGTCGGCTGCGTCGGCGTGTTCTACCAGCGCGGAGCGGTCGCCTCTGCAGGTGCTCCCTTGGTCGGTCTGGGTTGCGGGGGCTGTGGAGGAGGAGTGGCAGGGAGGGCGCCCTACAGGCAGTTTTCGATTCTAGACGCTTCGCGCCCACACCGGGGATGGGCGGCCAAGTGGCCCCTGGCCTGCTCCTGCTTGGTGTCAGCCTCCACTGGTGACCGTTTGGGTTCCGTGGGGTCTCGCTACGGTGCCGTCCTCTTCGGTGCAAGGATTTCGGCATGTGTGGCTCTGGGCGCCCGTCGGCTGCTTTCTCCTACATGGACTTCGCCTTCGACCTGTGCCACCGGGTGTACATACAAGAGGATCTGCCGTTTGCAGTCCTATCTGTGACGAGGCTGCCCCCTCTTCACTCCGGTGCCGACACGTTGCTGTTGTGTCACCCACGGCACGGATGTCGCCTTGGAGTGCCTGTCGGACCTGCTCGTTTTCGTCGGGCCCTATGCCGACTCACACCGGGTGATCGACCTCTGCGTGCTCATGGTCGCGCCGCCGCGCCATTTTGGCTGCGCCTACTTGATGGTCGCCACCGGGATTTCCACGCCACCGGGTCGGGAGTGCCGCTCCTGGTGCTCCTACTGAGTGGCTGCCCGCGCGCTCGCTTCGCTTGCCCCTCTCTTTTCTTGCTGCCTAGTCGCGGCCCGGCTAGTGATCGGACGGCTTTCGACTTGCTTCGCGAGCCCGCAGAACAAAAAATAAACCCACCAGCCCGTCCAGAAGCGATATCCATACGAGTTGCCCTGATCAGGTCTGTGGAGGAACATGCAGTGGAATGAAGGGCTGAGTAAGACGTTATACCCCAAGAAGGGGGAGGCTGGAGGAGGAATTGGAGGAGCAGGACGAGGATGAGTAGGGAGAGAGAGAGGGGGAGGAGGAATGATGATGATGATGCGGCTGATAATGATGATGATGGTGGTGGTGGTGCTGATGATGATTATGAAGAGGATGAGGGTGATGATGATGATGAAGATGAGGATTATGATGCTGACGATGGCGATGACGATGATGATGAGGATGATGATGCTGATGATTGCTGGCGGTCGTGTTTCTGATGGTGCTGATGTTGTTGATGTTATTGATGCTGATGATGATGTTTATGCTGCTTCTGATGATGATGATGATGACCGTGCTACTGCGGATGATGCTGGTGATGCTGATGATGCTGCTGCTGGTGTTGATGATGATGATGCTGATGCTGATGCTGATGCTGATGATGATGATGCTGGTGATGACGGTGGTGGTGATGATGGTTATGATGATGAGGTTGACGATGATGATGCTGATGCTGATGATGCTGATTATGCTGATGCGGATGATAGTTATGATGGTGATGGTGCCGGTGACGATGCTGATGTGATGATGATGCTGTGGATGGTGATGGTGATGACGATGATGGTGAGGATGCTGGTGGTGATTATAAGGATGCTGATGCTGATGCTGTTGTTGGTAATGATGATGATGATGATGATGATGGTGATGATGATGATGATGATGGTAATGGTGATGATACTGCTGATGATGCTGCTGATGATGCGGATGGTGTTGATGATAACGATGGTGCTGATGATGATGCTGGTGCTGATGATGATGATGATGACGATGGCCGGGGCAAGACTGTCTGGGTCCCTCTCTCGCTTGTTCCTCTGCTGGTGGTTCCGGCGAGCTTGCAGGCTGCCGCGCCGACCTGGGGGGAGTTCGCGGTGCGCCGGCGCGCCACGTACCTCAGCTTCGAGGTGGGGCTGGAGCGAGGGGAACTGTCTTGGTTCAAGCCGTTGGAGAAGTACATCGAACGGGCACGAACATGGAGAGCAATAGGGGGTGGCTTGTTCCTACATGCTTGCTTGCCGCATTAACGAATTCCCCTTCTCTGCTTCCTCATGCAATTGGACGGCCTGCCGTCGAACTGGAACGACTACGAGCAGAAGGCATGCGCGCTGCTGTTTCCAGGGCGGCGCAGCTGGACGTCGCCGGCCGCCCTGCGGGACCTGCGTTCCTTGGGGTTTCCAGCGCACCTCCCCGACGCCACAGCGGTTCCCTGGCGGCCAAATGCTGGGCTCACCGATGGGGGGCCGACGCCGGCGGCGGCCTGCGGATCGCGAGGCGGCGTCGCATACTGCAAGAGAAGGTCGCTGCGACGGACAGGGTCGTGCAACTTGGCACGCGGTCAGGGTGGTACGAGACCAACTTTCATCCTGAACCGCCACGCGGCCCAGTCCAGCCTCGAGTCCTGCGCTGTGGCGGCGGGCCTCTCGGTCGCCCGGCTGGTCCAGGGCTCGTCCGCGGAGCCGGCGCCCTGGTCGCAGTGGCAGCGGCGGTGCTGCCAGCTGATGACGCGGCCCAGCCAGTTGTGCACCACCCGTGAGCTCTCTCGTTCCATCTTTCGCCTCCCTATGCATCTCTTCCCCAGCCGCCGCACGCCGCGGGCGCTGAAGGTGCTTCACGGTCTTGCGCCGTCTGCGCCTCCTAGGGGCTGGGCTTCTCTCTACAGAGCGTTGTGCGACAGCTGGACGACGGCTCGCCGCTTTAGGCGGCGGGCCCCATGCCCCTTGGGATGCGCACGCGGCGTCGACAGCCTGCTGCATTTTGCGCAATGCCCGCGCGTAGCGGAGCTGGGCTTCAAACGTTTGCATTTATCCCGCCCCGTGCCTGGTGCGCGGCTGGCTGTCGTGTTTCGTGGCCTTGGAGCCGGCATTTTGTGGGAGCGCGGCTGCACTCCTAGCGCGCCGAGCCCTGGCAGCGTATTGTACATGCGCTGTTTCCTGCGCTGCCCGGCATGGCGCCACCGCGGACGCGGCGGGCGCTTGGTGGCAATATGGTCGAGAGGCCTGCGCGGCACACCCGCCATTAGCTGCAATTGTCTCGCAAGCGTGGCGGGAATGAGTTGGTTGCCCTCGCTGTGATGCTTTGTCAGTCCCCCTTCCCTTCTCTCCCCTCTTCCTCGTGGCTCCCCGGGGTGTGTCCCTTCTGTGTGTGTGTGTGTGTGGAACTATGTGCAAAACAGCTGTTTGGTGCTTTGTCTTCCCCCGCCTCGGTTTGGGGCTTGCCCTGGGGGGTGTTGTCTCCTCGTCCCGTCCCCCTTCCCTTCCCATTGCATTCCGTTGTTTTTCCGTACTCAGCAGGTTGCGCTTGGCAGCCCCCCCCCCAGCGCGCCACTGCTTCGTGGCTCATCTTCGTATTGTTCCGCTCCCTTGGCTATCTGACTCGTGGAGTCTCGGGACTGGGAGCGTGTGTTCGCCATGCCCTCGATTTGCGTCTGCCTTCCTCCGTCTCCTCCCCCCCTCCCTCCCCGCCCTGTTTCACCGATGCGATCTGGGGGTACTCCGTATCGTTCCGAGTTTTGCTCCAGAGAATGGGGCAAACAAAAAACTGGAATAACGCTTTTGGTTTGTAAATGCCCGAATTTCCGCCCCGCTCATAGGACACAGGTTCTGCTGGGAACCGTGGTTTTCCTTCCCATGAGCTCGATTCCAGGCGGCGCAGGCGCTGCAGGGTAATCCGCAGTTGTGCGGCGGCGAGGCTTCGGGACACCCTTGCTTCGCGACGGCGAGGCTTTGGGACACGCTTGCTTCGCGACGGCGAGGCTGGAGGACACCTCTGCTTCACGACGGCGAGGCTTTGGGACGCCCTTGCTTCGCGATGGCGAGGCTTCGGGACACCGTTGTCTCACGACGACAAGGCTTCGGGACACCCTTGCTTCACGACGGTGGGGCTGGAGGGCAACACAATGAAACAACAAACGATAGTGATGATAATAATGATGATGATGATGATGATGATGATGATGATGATGATGATGACGCTGATGCTGACGATGAAGATGATGATGATGATGATGATGACAATGATGATGGTGATGATAATGCTGATGCTGATGCTGATGCTGATGCTGATGCTGATGCTGGTGCTGATGATGCTGCTGATGATGATGACGATGCTGCTGATGCTGATGCTGATGCTGATGCTGATGCTGCTGCTGATAGTAATGCTGATGCTGATGCTGATGCTGATGCTGATGCTGATGATGATGATGATGATGATGATGATGATGATGATGATGATGATGATGATGATGATGATGATACTGATGATGATGATGATGATGATGATGATGATGATGATGATGATCAGGAGGAGGAGGAGGAGGAGGAGGAGGAGGAGAAGGAGGAGGAGGAGGCCGAGGAAAAGGGGGGCGAGCAGAAATATCAGAGGCCTCTTGGATGCCTCTTGGAATCTCTTCGGATGTCTTTTGCGAGCTTCATAGGGGGCCTGTTTGGGCGTCTTGGGGGTCTCTTGGCAGTTCTGAGGGCCTCTTGGGGAGTCTTGGGTGCCTCTGGGTGGCCTCTTGGGGCCTCTTGGGGGTCTCTTGGGAGTCTCTTGGGGACCTCTTGGGGGCCTCTTCGGGGCCTCTTGGGACCTCCTTGGCGGCACCTCTTGGATCCGTTTTGGGGCAACCCTGGGGGCCTCGGAGGCCATCTTGGGGCCATCTTGGAAGAGATCGACTAAAGAAGGGCCCGCAGTAAATTATGCCCTCCCCCTCGGAGGCCAACACGTGGTCAGACCCAGAAGCAATGATCTTGGCTTCTTCGCCAAGGCCATCTTAGACGCTCGAACTGCTCGCGAAACGCCCCGTCCAGACCTCGGGGTATTGAAGGTATGAGCTAGGGGTAAACCCCTCCCCGAAGGGGAGAAGGGAATATGGAATAGGAAACGCCCTAAACCACTCACGCCCAGAGGGCTGGTGGGATTTCTGGGCTTCGGTTAGCTGCTCCGGGATCGCGGAACAACACTCAAGACGAACAGCGAGTCCCAGGGAAGGGGCCCAGACCTTTGGTGATTCATCTTGCGGAACAAATGCGACGTCGGATGTCTGGGGAAAGGAGAGGTATGTAGAGAGAGAGAGAGAGAGATAGAGAGAGAGAAAAAAAAAGAGAGAAAGAGAGGGAGAAACAAACAGAGAAAATGAGAGAGAGAGAGAGAGAAGTGCCAGGAGGTGAGGTAGGGGCGCACGCTAGGCGTGCTACGTCTTCTCTGTCTGTCTGTCTGTCTGTCTGTCTGTCTGTCTGTCTGTCTGTCTGTGTGTCTCTCTCTCTCTGTCTCTGTCTCGTTTTTTGTCCGGGCAAAGAGTTCCATGCACTTTGTTGGTATCCGTGCGTCTACGCATGTGTATATGCAGGTATACTTGCATATGCATATGCATAAAGTTATGCAGCTATATGTATGTACAGGTATGTGTATTTGTATGTATATATATATATATCTCTATATATATATATGTATATTTCCATGTATACGTAAACGTTTGTGTACATGTACATGTATATGACATGTACATGTATGTGTACCTGTATGTGCGTATGTTTAGGTACGCGTGTTTACATATGTATATGTTAATGCATATGCTTATGTGTATGCAACTGCATATATATACATATATATATATATGTATATATATATATATATATATATATGTACGCACATGTGTATGTGTATGCGTTTGCCTATGCATATGTATATGTACATGTATGTCGACATATATAAGTATGTGTTTGTATTTGCATGTGTCGTTGTAGTATGTGCATGTGTAGATGTGCATGTATGTGTGTAGCTATTTGTGTATGTCGATGCATGTGTATATTTATAGGTGTATGTATAATTAAATGTATGTATATATCTCCAGAAGACGCGCCTCCACGCGCGCGGCCCCCGGAACCACTAGCAGCGCGGCCCTCGAATTGTGCCCCTCGGGGTGGTCCGTGCCCGGTCTGTCTGTGTCCTCTGCCCCCGCCTCGGAGGGCCATGGGATTTGGGCGTTGCAGTTTTTTCGCACTAGTCATCCTGGTTGTGCTTGTTCGCGATGTTGCACCTATTCCGCAACGTCGGATCCGAGGCACGCTCCGAAAGGCGCCAACGACAACCCCCGCGCCAATCCTGGCCAGGTCGAGCCCGAGCCCAGGACTGTTGCATACTCTGGGTGGGGTATTAATCGACGGGTGGGCGACTAACCTTCCGACGGAACTAGCCCATCCCCCCCCTCCTCCACCACCTCCTCCTCCTCCTCCTCCTCCTCCCCCTCCGTAGCCACTTTGGCTCAAGCCATTTTGGCTCAAGCCAGTTTGGCTCAAGAAGGCGTTGGTATCTTGTTGAAGGTTTCCCGGCCGCACTGCCACGAGCAGTTATGGATCCCCTGGGAAGGGGCGCATCTCTTTTTCATCTGTCGGACTCATGCGTAGGCCAGATTCTGAATTATTTCGATAACAAGGGGTTCCTTCATGGATTTGCGAATTTGCACAGGCTTTCGCGACGAAGTAGACGTCTTGCGGATGCAGCGTTTTGCATGCGGCAGGCGGTAGATGCCAGCGGGTGCACCCTCTTGAAAGATGCAGCTGCAGCACGTTTTGCGCGCTGCACCGCTCTGCAATCCGTCAACTTCGGGGGATGTGACAAGCTGACGTACCGGGCCGCGGAGCACCTGGCGCGCTGCGCTTGTCTGCAATCCGTCAACTTCGGGGAATGTTACAAGCTGACGGACAGGGCCGCGGAGCACCTGGCGCGCTGCGCCGCATTGCAATCCGTCAACTTCTTTGATTGCGGCAAGCTGACGGACAGGGCCGCGGAGCACCTGGCACGCTGCGCTTGTCTGCAATCCGTCAACTTCGGGGATTGTTACAAGCTGACGGACAGGGCCGCGGAGCACCTGGCGCGCTGCGCTTGTCTGCAATTCGTCAACTTCGGGGAATGTTACAAGCTGACGGACAGGGCCGCGGAGCACCTGGCGCGCTGCGCCGCATTGCAATCCGTGGATTTTGCCGGTTGCTACGAGCTGACGGACAGGGCCGTGGAGCACCTGGCGCGCTGCGCTTGTCTGCAGTCCGTCAACTTCGGGCAATGTTACAAGCTGACGGACAGGGCCGCGGAGCACCTGGCGCGCTGCGCCGCATTGCAATCCGTGGATTTTGCCGGTTGCTACGAGCTGACGGACAGGGCCGCGGAGCATGGCGCGCTGCGCTTGTCTGCAATCCGTCAACTTCGGGGAATGTTGCAAGCTGACGGACAGGGCCGCGGAGCACCTGGCGCGCTGCGCCGCATTGCAATCCGTGGATTTTGCCGATTGCTACGAGCTGACCGACAGGGCCGCGGAGCACCTGGCGCGCTGCGCTTGTCTGCAATCCGTCGACTTCGGGGGATGTGAGGAGCTGACGGACAGGGCCGCGGAGCACCTGGCGCGCTGCGCTTGTCTGCAGTCCGTCGACTTCGGGAGATGTGAGGAGCTGACGGACAGGGCCGCGGAGCACCTGGCGCGCTGCGCTTGTCTGCAATCCGTCAACTTCGGGGAATGTTGCAAGCTGACGGACAGGGCCGCGGAGCACCTGGCGCGCTGCGCCGCATTGCAATCCGTGGATTTTGCCGGTTGCCACAAGCTGACGGACAGGGCCGCGGAGCACCTGGCGCGCTGCGCTTGTCTGCAATCCGTCAACTTCTGATTGTGGCAAGCTGACGGACAGGGCCGCGGAGCACCTGGCGCGCTGCCCTTGTCTGCAATCCGTCAACTTCGATAGTTGTGGCAAGCTGACGGACAGGGCCGCGGAGCATCTGGCGCGCTGCCCTTGTCTGCAATTCGTTAAGTACGAGAGGTGTGGCAGTTCCTTGTTGTCGTCCTACTCCCTCCTCTACTCCGCCCGCCTTTCGTGGTAGTGAGCGCTTTCCAGAACTACAGCGTCGTGGTGCACTCCCCTCTCCTGCCTCGGGATCCTCGGGGCAGGGGCCTGGAGCGGTTTCTGTTGTGGCGCGTTCGGCCACGTCGAATCTCTTTGCTTTGAGGGGGAGTGCTCATGATGCTCAGTCAGTCTTTGTAGCTCAGGCCGGCGCGAAGCCCGTGGGTCGGAGGTCGCGGATCATGTTGATGATGGTGATGATGATGGTGCTGGCGGTGGTGATGATGATGCTTATAACGATGACGATGATGATGCTGCTGCTGATGATGATGATGATGATGATGATGATGATCATGACGAGGATGAACATGATGGCGACGATGCTCATGATCGTGATGGTGATGCTGGTGATGATGAATGGTTTTACTGCTGCTGCTGCTGCCGGTAACGATGACGATGATGATGATAATGATGATGACCAGGAGGATTATGTGATGATGATGGTGATGGTGGTGATGATGTTGATGATGATGATTGCGGTGGTGGTGTTGATGATGATGATGATGGTGGTGGGGGTGATAATGATACTGGTGATGCTGATGATGATGATGATGATGATTATAATGATGATGATGATGACGATGATGATAATGATGATGGTGATGATGATGACGATGATCATGATGACGATGATGATACTTATGAGGATGATGATGATGATGACCATGATGGCCATGATTACCATGATGATGGTGATGCTGATGATGATGATGATAATGATGCTGATGCTGATGCGTATTATGATGATGATGATGACGATGATGATAATGATGATGATGATGATGATGATGATGATGATGATGATGATGATGATGATGATGATTATGATGATGGTGATGGTGATGGTGATGGTGATGGTGATGATGATGATGATGATGATGATGATGATGATGATGATGATGATGATGATGATGATGATGATGATGATGATGATGATGATGATGATGATGATGATGATGATGATGATGCTGCTGCTGCTGCTGATGATGATGATGATGATGCTGATGATGATGATGATGATTATGATGATGATGCTGATGATGATCGTTGGGGCTGTGTTGGGGCTTTCTTGGCCTCCTGTGGGGCAGTCTTGGCTGTCCCTTGGGGGCCTCTTGGGCTGTCTTGGAGCCCTCTTACGCTGGCCCGGGGCTTTCTTGGGCCGTCTTGGGGCCCTCTTGGCCGTGTGGTGGGTGTTTGGGGGCCGTCGTGGGGCCGTCTTGGCGCCGCCTTGGGCCCGTCTAAGGCCGTGTTGGGTCCCACAGGAGTCCCTCTTGGGCCGTCTTAGGGCAGTCTTGGATGCCTCTTGGGTCATCCGTGGAGTCCTCTTGGGCCGTCTGGAGCTGACGGCAGCCCGAAAAGGCGGGAGTGCAAACATCATTGTAAAACCCCAGGGAAATCAATGCTTTTGGCTTCTTCTGACCCTGTTGGAGGTCCTCTTGTGGACATTGTGTGGCCTCTTGGAGACATCTTGGGCCGTCTTGAATCAATAGTTCGCCGCCTTGGGCTCATCTTGGACCGTCTTCGAGGCATCTTGGGCCATCTTGGTGTCCTTGGTCGCTTTCAAGGGCCGTCTTGTAAGCTCGGGACGCGTATCCAACGTTTTTAACGAGGGATCATGGCTTGGGCGGCCCTGGAGCGATTGGGAGCAGCGCCTGGGAATGCAGGAAGTGCACGATCATTGAGCAGGTGCGCATGGAATGAGGGGTCCAGGAGTTTGCAGCCATGCGGGAAGTACGCAATCTTCTGGCGGGCGCGCATGGAATGAGAGTGGAGGCCGTGGCTGCCATGCGGGAAGAGCACCACCCTCGAGCGGGCACGTGTGGAAGGGGGTTCAGGCAGCACGTGCCATGCTGGAAGTGCACCACCCTCGAGGGGGCACGTGTGGAAGTGAGGATTAGGCATTCGCTGCCATCCCAGGAGTGGATCACCCTCGAGCGGGCCCGAGGGCATTGGTGTCGGCACGCAGGGGCGGCGGCGCACGCAGGAGGCTGCTGGCAGAACTCCTAGAACTCTCCCCGACAGACCTCGGGGGTCCCCCCCCTCCTCCTGCTCCTCCTCCTCCTCCTCCTCCTCCTCCTCCTCCTCCTCCTCCTAACCGCCTACCTCTTCCCCCCCTCTTCCCTCCTCCTCATCCTCCTCCTCCTCCGTCCTCCCTCCTCATCCTCATCCTCCTCCTGCCCCCCTCCTCCCTCCTCCTCCTCCCTCTCCCTCCTCCTCCTCCTCCTCTCCTCCTCCTCCTCCTCCTCCTCCTCCTCCTCCTCAGGGGGCACGGTGGCGGATCCAGCGCGGGCCGAAGGATGGCAGAGGTTCTGAAGCCCTCGACGGTGCCGTCCGCGCCGACAGGGCGTGCGCGCCCAGAGGCCGCCCCCCCGGCGGGCGCCGCGCGCGCAGGCGTCATCGCCTACATGGTGACGGCAGTGGTGAGCGGCTACGCCAGCGCCAGCCTATACCAGGAGACTGCACTCTCTCTCTCGGCCCGAGTCTGGCTCCCTCGCCCCCCGGCCTTCTCCGGCCCCCTCCGCGCCCCGTCGCGGCGTCTCCTCCCCCATCGTGCCCCGCAGTGCCCCCCGGCGCGCCCACGCCGCTGTGGGCCGCCGCCTGGCTCTCTTGCGGCCGCTGGCCAAGAGAAACACATCAGGAGACCGTCGCTTCCACGGGCCCGCTTCGACCCGATCGCTCCGATCCGGTGTCGGTGCCAGCCGGCTCGATCCGAAGTTTGACCCCAGAGTCCCGACGATGCGATGCGGCCTGGCGCCTGCACGGCGCTGTTTGTGCATGCTGGCGCAGCCGACCCGATTCGACTTCGACTCCGCGCCGATGCGGCCCGCTCCGACGCGCCTCCGGGCTCGATCCGACTCTCCGATCCGAGGCTGGCGGATCCTGCCCTCCGCGAGCAGGCTGCGGCAGGTTCGCGCCGCGCCGGCGTGGCCGCGGCCCCCAGCGCGCCATGGGGACCCCTGCCGAGGGCCCACGGGAGGGTTCGCACGGCGCCACCCTTTTCAGAGCACCCTTCATGGGTTGTGTGGCCCCCTCGTGAGCTCTACCGAAAAAGCCCCAGTGGCAGTGTCCGCATGTCACCACACAGCCCAGTTCGACACATCCCTCACGTTTCGTGGCCCGATCGGGAGCTCCACCGACGAACCAGGTGGCAGGGTCCGCATGGCGCCATGACGTTCAGTTCGGCACACCCCTCACACGTCTCGTGGCCCCATCGGGAGCTCCTCCGAGGGCCACAATTGCAGGGTCCGCATGGCGCCAGAAGGAGGAGGAGGAGGAGGAGGAGGAGGGGGCGGAGGAGGAGGAGGAGGAATATAATAATAATAATAATATCATTCGTAATAATAGTAGTAATCATACAAACACTTCGGGCATTCATAGTACTACGAATAGTACGAATACGAGTGCGAGTTTTAATGATAGTGTTACTCACTTCAAACCTACGAATAAGAATGCGACTGACACCACTAATGATAAGATAGATATTAATGCGAATGCAGGTGATCATAGTAACACAACGAAAAGAAGGCAGCTATCGCCACACTACGAACAATATGAAGACGAACAAGACGATTAGTGTTAGTAAGAAATATAATCATGCGAATGCTACGAAGGCGAGTCATACATCTACGAAGAAGACGATTTACACTATTAACGCTAACAAGAATGCTCTCCATAATGATACTATTGCGAATAATAATAATGATAAAGCTGATCTAACGAACTATCATAATTGTACTACTACTACTACTACTACTACTACTAAGAGTCATAAGAATGAAATAACATTACGAAGACGAGTCACACTGATAAGACGAGTCTGACTAACACACAAACTTAATAAGACGAATTGTAACACATATGACTAATACTATTGAGACTACTGGTAATGATCACGATGCTAAGAATGATCGTAATGAGAGCACGAGTAAGACTTACAATAACAATAGTAAACACGAGCTGAGTATCATTAATACTAAGTACAATGGCACTACCACTAAACATAGCACGAACCGTACTACTACGAATAGTCGTAATACAAGTCATACTGGTAACATTACTGTTCAATAATACTAATCGCCATACTAGTACTGTTAATAGCATTCGTAATGTTGATGCCTATATTGGTACTATTCTGATTTCTATGCATACAGTGACTTATTCAATAACAATAGGAAAGCGACCAATATATAGGTACCACTCACACTACGAACATGATTAAACTTTAAGATAGTATGAATATTAATCCGAATGACAACACCAGTCGTAATTCTATTAAACAGAAGAGGACTCAGACGAACACGAATATTAACAATACGAACACTACGAAGAAGGAGACGAATCATACTGACAGTACTACTACAGCTGCTACGACTACTGCTGCTACTACGGCTACTACTACCACTACTACCACCACCACTAATATCAATCTTATTAACCATAACACCAGTACGAACACTAATGCTAATCATGAGAATCAGGAGGAGGAGGAGGGTGGAGGAGGGCGGAGGAGGAGGAGCAGGAGGAGGAGGAGGAGGAGGGGGAGGAGAGGACGAGGAGGAGAGGCGGAGGAGAAGGAAAGAGGAGGAGGAGGAGGAGGAGGAGGAGGAGGAGGGCGACGAGGAGGAGGAGGAGGAGGAGGAGGGCGACGAGGAGGAGGAGGAGGAGGAGGAGGAGGGAGGAGGGGGAGGAGGCGGAGGAGAAGGTAGGAGGGAGGAGGGAGGAGGGAGGGATGTAGGAGGTACGAGGTAGGAGGTAGGACTGGACTGGTCCTCCAGAGGAGGCGGTCGGAGGCCTCATGCATGGCCGCCTTTTCGTGGGGGGCGCCTGGGGCCCGGGAGGGCCGTCGTGCGCGACCCCACGCCGACCAAGCTTGAGTCCGCCTCCGCATTCTGAAGGGGGAGGAGTGGGTGGAGCTGGGCTACAGGCCCCGCCCTCCCCAGCACCGTCCCGTCTTCGGAAGTGGGGGGTCGGAGAAAAGCCTGGCCGTGGAGGGGGAATTGGCCAATCGGAGGAGATCCGGAGGGCCTCTCCGATTGGAGCTCTTGCATGACCTTCCGACCGAGGCCCTGCCAGTGCATGGCGCAGATGCGTGGCGCGGCGTCGGAAGGAAGGGGGGGAGAGCCATTCCCAGGGAGAGGAGGGGGGGAGGGGCCAATCCACCTGAACCTCAGCGTGCCCAGCCTGGCTCTGCCCGACCCTCCGGCTCCGGAGGGAGGGAGAGGAGGTGGGACGCAGGCAAGGAGGACGGGCCGAGCGGAGGAAAGGCGAGCTTTAGTCCGCCACTGGGCCCCAGAACCTCGACACAGCGAGGTCAATGTCTCTGGCGAGGGTGGCTGCCTCCGCGAATCCGGCCTCCCCTGGGCGGACCGAGAGGATCTCGCGGACCGCTGCTTCCCTGGACGGCGGAGGCGGGGAGCCGCGCGCTGCCCAGAATGCCGCTCTCGCCACGCCAGTGTTGCTGCAGCTCCCCAGGACATGCAGCATGGGGCTGAGAATCTGCCCCTGACAGCAGACACAGACCTGCCGTCGGGCCCTCGAGCGGACTCCTGCTGACTGGCTCAGGACAAGGAGCTGGCACCGGAGCCGACTGAGGGAGCGCTGGCCGAAGAGGGCCGTGCTGGGCAGGCGCAGAGAGAGCGCTGTGGAAAGGTCATCCCGGGGCACTGGGCCGAGCGAAAGCGGGGCGGGCACTCGGACCCGCGTGTGCAGTCGCAGGCGTAGGGCTGCGCTGCATCTGGCCTTGAGGGTGTCTCGGATGTGTGCTTTGTACGCCGGGAGGGCGGACTCCCCCCTTGCAGCGCCGACCCAGGCGGGCCAGTCCGGCAGACCCCACTCTTCCAACAGCGCCAGCGAGACAATCGCCCAGGTGCGCCCTGGAGATGCATGGCCGTGCACAAACGTCCCCTTGTAGAGGTCTCCGTCCGGAAGGAGCCACAGACCAGCTCTGCGGGAGGCGATGTCAAGGATGGCCCGTACTCCACCGGAGAGCGACCAACCTAGCTCTGAGACTGCTACAGCGCCATCACGCCAGGGATGGCTCCCCAGGAGCGCCCTGGCCCACCCTTCGTAAGCAGAGTCCAAGCGCTCAAGGGCACCCTCGGCTGTGGCCAGGAGCCAGCGCCCGAAACGCAGGGAGGCGTCAATCTCCATGTCGAAGATGTACGCCGCAGCGGCCAGAGGGAGAGCACCTGCCGCCACGTGCCCCGCCAGGGACGCACACTGCGCAGAGGCCACAGCAAGCCGCGCCTCCAGTGCTCCAAGCAGGCGGAGATCACCAGGCCACTGAAGGCCAAGCCATCTGTGCTTGGGGGCTAGGTCGACCTGCGCCGGCGGGAGGCCGCGCAGCGGCAGCAGAAGAGGGGGGGCGCTGGCGGCAGCCGCTCGCGCAGCCTGGGAGCCATGCACCACAACAGCGTGCTTGGAGGCTTTGGTGTGCGGGGACGCTTTCCACCTGTACGCCCAATCGGATAGGACCTGGAGGGACCGTCCGGCCCCCCCCCGGGAAGATGCCAGCAGGGCTGGGTCGTCCGCGTGGAGGAGGGCTCCGATCCGCCTGGGGGCGGCGGCGTCCAGGGCAGCGAGGGCGGAGGCTTCCAGAGCTGGGTCCTGCAGCAGCGCCTTCGGAGGAGGCAGCGGCGCCCTTGTTGCCAACGCGTGCAGCAATTGCATCACCTGACTCTGGTTCGGCTCTCCAGTGCCAGTCCATCTATGGCCCGACCAGGTCGGCGGCATGCGAATGCCCACCCCCACGCCGCACCCCGCGAACATCAAGTCCTGGGCAAGCGAGTCCATGTACGAGGGGAAGGTGAGCGGCCCCATAGTACCACCTTCCGCAATCCCCTGGGTCACTGAGACTGTTTCCACGCCGTTGAAGTTCACGTGGACGGTGTCCTTCTCAAACATGATTCCCAGGAGGGCCAGCATGCCGTCCGAGACACCCGCGTGCTCCCGGAGGCGGTGTAGTAGGCCTTCCCGCCACG
Source organism: Prorocentrum cordatum (assembly GCA_963575745.1). Taxonomy (NCBI): domain Eukaryota; class Dinophyceae; order Prorocentrales; family Prorocentraceae; genus Prorocentrum; species Prorocentrum cordatum. The sequence continues at coordinate 154,007 of CAUYUJ010015404.1, forward strand.
TTCTTGGGAACGCTTTCTGAAGGTCACTGAAGATGACCCATAAGGGCCGTCCTTGCGCCGCCGCTGCCGCGGCGAGCTCGTGGAGTGCTAGGTGAGCATCACCGACGTCCCGAACGTACCCACTTTGCCCTGGGAGCACCGAGTCCTGCAGGTGCCCGAATAGGCGACGGTGGACCACGGACTCTTGGATGAGCCCCAGCTGCGCCTTCACCATGATCAGGCGGAACGACGACGGGAGGTCCACCGGGCCTTCTTTGTGGAGCGGGACTGCGCAGCTCCCGCGCCACCCCTCTGGCCTCACCGCAAGATGCCCCGGGCCCATGAGGCATTGAGCTAGCCACGCCGCTTGATCCAGGGGAATGTCCCCCAAGAGGAACACAAGTCGCGGAACTAGGTCCGGCGTCGTGGCTCCGGTGGTACCCATGCGTCCCAGAGCGGCCCTGACCTCCGCTTCCCCCACTGGTTGATCGAAAGGTCCCGTGCCTCTGTGGGACCTCGCCCTCCCCAGGGCTGTTGGGAGGGAAGAGGAAACTTGGGCGTGAAAGCCAGGATCCCACGGCCCTGGCCATTGCGTCTGCTCCTGGAGCTGATTGCTCCACGCGTGCCGGGAGCCATCTGCAGAGAGCGCGTCCCCGCCCGCGTCCCTCAGGATGGCCGCCGGCGCCGCCGGGAGCGGCCGCGTGAGACGGAGGCATTTTGCCGCCCTCTCAGACGCAGAGCCGGGACCGTCCAGCGCTTTCCGGACGCGGCTGGCGAGTGTTCTGGGCAGACTGGGCCTTGGCCCCCGGGGAGAGGAGGTAGCGGGCACAACCCACCCTGCCAGGACCATGCCCAAGACGAGGTGTAGAAGCCAGGCAACTGCGTCTGCAAGCCACTGGGCAAGTCCGGCTGCTGAGGACCGCATTCGTTCGTGAGGGCCCTCCTCTCCACACAAGCTCCGGACAATGGTACAGAAAGCGCCCAGGACATCTTGGGCTTGCCGCAGTCCCTCTTTCCACCCAGGTTCCTGGAGCCACCATCTGGGCATGCGGATCCCGCCCTGCGCCAACTGCGTGGGAGCAACAGGAAACGGGATAGAATAATCGAGGAGGAAGTGGTCCCCTAAGGTGTATTCCACACAGCTTTCCCATAGACACCCGTCGCAAGAATCATGAATGAGCTGATCGTCCGTCTTCAAAGAGCGGCAGGAGAGGCCATTGTGGATTCGCACGGTGCCCATAGCTCCTGGGGATGCCACTATCACGTCGAGGCATCGCGAACGGCCATGCCCATGATGTGTGTCCCCTGGGCGAACCTCTACAATGCGGCGCCGGATGGGGAGCCATACTCGTTCTGGGGAGGCTGAGCCAATGACTGGGTTCTGGTGCCCTAGCCCCCAGGTTGCTGCGAATACTGTCCACGCCCTAGCTCGGGCAGGGGAGGGATCCCGCCGCCCTAACAGTTCTGCCGGCTGGAGGTTGATATCTCCCATGATAATGGCGCGGTCATCTTCCTTCAGGGGCGGGTCCCCCAGCAGGGCCCAAAGGTCCGCCTGTAAGCCAGCGACTTCCTGGAACCATGCCGAATCCCTTCCAGAATTTGGAACTGGGGGAAGATATAGCGTGCACACAAACCAAGGGCCACCATGAGCATCTTCGAGGCGGAGCCCGAGGCGCCGGTCCGAGCCGACAAGGGCCAATTCTGCAACTCGGTGGAGGATATTAGGATCCCACACCACCGCGGTGCTCGCGTAAGAGGGGCCCCCGCGCGAGGCAAGACCCAAGTCTGAGCGTCCCGGGACGGATGTCCGGGCGGGAAGCCGGGCACCAGGGAGCCCAACTCCAGCTGCTTCATGGCCTGCAGAATGCCAACCCGCGCGTCCGTGAATACTCCCCACAGTATCCGCGACCCGTCAATGGAGAGGCACCCAGTAGTACTCGGGGAGCCGACCGCTATCTTCACGCCGTACCGTGGCTCCATGCCGGAGTTCCCGGAGAGCGCGATCTGCCTGCCAGGGCCTGGCAGGTGCCGCGCAGCCCACCGCAACGCACTGAGAAGGGCGCCATGGGCTGACGAGGATTGCAAGGCGTCCCGACTGGTGGCTTGCTCGAGGAGCCTGCTGGCTTCGTCGCGCAGCTGCTTCCAGCGGAACTGGAGGAGCGGGTCTGCAACTGGGTCCCCACTCAATCCAAACCTGCGGGCATGCGGGAATGCATCCAGGAGGGCGTCGAGGAGCACGTCCATCGCATCATGGAGGAGGCCTGCCTCTGGGCTGAGAGGCGCGGCGGGCGCGACCTGGGCCCGGCTGGCCGAGGGAAGGAAGGGGGCCGGGGCGATGAGGACGTCGGCCAGGCCCAGCAAAAGCATGCCCAAACAGTGCAAGCACGGCCGAGCCACCCCCAGGAGCGCGCCGCGAGGCAGAGGCGCTGCTATCTTCGCGCACGCGCACCCAGGAGGAGGGGCCCATCCGGCGAGGGAGGGCCGAGGAGGGGGAGGAAGAGGGGAGAGGGCACCAAGACCGCTGTCAACAGTGACAGCGACGCCGATCGCAGTGGGCCCCGGCCCGGCCCGGCCCGGTCCAATCCGGCCTGGTCCCGCGTGGACCAGGAGGAAGGACGGGGGGGAGGGAAGGGGAGGGAGGGAGGGAGGGGGGGAGGAGAGAGGGAGGGAGAGAAGCAGGGGAGAGGGAGGGAGGGAGAGAGGGAGGAAGGCAAAGCGACAGGGGGGGGAGGACGTCGACGACGACGAAGACGACGACGACGACGACGACGACGACGATGACGACGAACGACGGCAGCGGCGGCGACGGCAGCGGCGGCGGACAGCAGCGGCGACAGGCACCGGCCCAGCGAAGGCGGCGGGGATCACGGGGGCCCCAGCCCAGCCCGTACCGGCCCTGCCTTGATCGCCGGATCAGCCCTTCAAGCGGGTTCGAACCCAACGGGCGGGCATCCCCCCAAACCTGCCGCCTCTGGCCGCGCTCAGGGCGGCCTGGGACGAGGGGGGGGGACGACGACGACGACGACGACGACGACGACGACGACGACGACGAGCTCCGGGCGCTCTGCGGATTCCAGCCCGCATCCGGCGAGGGCGACGGGGATCACAGGGCCTCGGCCCGGCCCGTCCCGACCCGGCCCAGCTCAATCCAAGCGGACCAAGAGGGAGGGAGGGAGGGAGGGGGAGGGGGAGTGGGAGAGGGGTTTTTTCACGCCTGCGGCTCAAGCCATAATAACACTGGACTGCTCTGCTGGACCTCGCGTCCGCACGGGGCAGGGGGGGAGAGGCGGGGGTGGAGAGAGGAAGGCGGGGGTGGTGAGGGGATCCGCGCCTCCAGCACGAACCTTATACAAAATCCTCGAACTCACCCCGCGGTATCGCAGCACATCGAGACAGGAGGGGCGGGGGGGGAGAGGGAGAGAGAGACGACAGGCAGAGAGTGGGGGGCACTGGCGCCGCGCCTCACGGTGCCGTCCATGATGCGGGCGGCCTCGGCGGGAGGGTCCCGGGGGCCGCGGCTGGCGGTGAAACCCCGTTGTTCCAAGGCACCGTCCATCCTGCTAGGAGGGTGATCATTCTCTCCTTTGCAGTATCGCTGCCGGAGAGGTGAAGCTTCCCCGTTTTGGTCATGTAGAAGTGGATGCTCCCCAACTTCGCCGCCTTTTTGCCGAGCTGGAGCAGGAGGCCGGTCGGCGTCTTCCCCGTCTTCAGCGCGTCCTTCGGAAGGTGGGACCACTCGGAGTCCGGGCCCATGAACGGAGGGGCTCCCAGGGCACCCGTGTAGTCCCAGAACAGGATGTCCCGGTCCGTCGGGAGCTGGCCCCCTGGGAGGGGCACCAGCCAGCGGTCGTACCTCTTGTTGTCCTGCTGGCCGACGTCCGCCGCCCCAGCTGGCGGGAGGGCGCGCCGGTAGAACTCGGGGAAGAGCCCGGGGGCGGCCCCGGGCACCGGGGCCTGGTGAAGGTCCGCTGGGCCCTGGGTCCAGGCCGGAGCCGGGCCGCCTGGGGTGGGGCCCGCAGCGCCGGCCACGGTCTGCTGGGCACGCCTCTCCTCCCAGCACTGGTGGCAGTAGGCCTTCGTCGCGTGCTCCCCCTCTCCGCTCACAAGCGGGCCCACTCCCGACACGCACCCTGAGCAGCACAGCTGGGGAACCTGCGGCTGCTGCGGGGGATGCTGCTGCTGCGGGCACTGCTGCTGCAGCTGCTGCTGCTGCAGCTGCAGCTGCTGCTGCTGCTTTGGCGTGGAGAGCGCGGCCTCGGTGTCGGGGAAGGTCGGTGCGTTCTGGGCGCGGTGCTTCTTCCACGGCGCCTCGCCCGTGTCCTCGCCAGCTGAAGCCGCCACTGGGGGGCCTGCCGCCTGGGCGCACAAGTGCCACTGGTGCCACTGCTGCCAGCACTCGCCGCAGTAGTACTTCTCGGTGTGGTCGCCCTGGCCGGGGGCAAGGGCAACGCCCGCGGCCCCGCAACCGTCGCAGTGGTGGTCCATGGTGGATGCAATGCCCTCCGTCGGCTTCGCGCCCGCTGCAGGGCCAGGCTGCTCCGGCGCCTTCGTGGGGCCTCCCTTCACAGCTGCCCCAAGGGCGGTGTGGACTGCGACTTGACCCGGAGGCGGTCCCCCCGAGGCCTCGGCAGCGATCCACTGCTGCTGCTGGTCCGGGCTCATGCGCTTCCATTGCTCCTTAACCGCGTGGTTGAACAACGTCTTGGAACATGGCCCCGTCGGGTTCTGCTTCTCGTCCGCAGTTGCGGCCGCACGCAGGGTCAGGCGCAGGGCGCTTCGGTGGTACATCCAGTAGTCGAGAACTCGAAGGTGAGGGACGGGCGCTGGCTCCCCCACTGGCTGCATGGCGCTGGTGCAGGTGCGCTCTGGAGCGGTGAAGAAATTCGAATTGCAGCGCTTCCCTTGGGCCTGGTGGCTGTGGAGACGGGGGGGGCGGGGGAAGGAATGCCCAAGCGTTCCCCTGCGGCCGTCTTGGCAATCCCGCCCGACAGAAGTCCTCAGTGCAAGAGGACGCCGGAAGCATTCTGGGGGGCAGGTGTGGAAGCAGATCGCGGGGACAGCTGGATGTTCCAACTGGGCGGGGGACGAGGAAGCAGAGGGAGAGAGAGAGTCCGGCCCTGTCCGACCCGGCCCGGGCCCGTCCCGTCCCAGCCCTGCCCGACCCGGCAAGGATCGAGAGGGAGGGGGGGAGGGAGGGAGGGTGGGAGGGAGGGAAGAGGGAGGCCCGGCCCGAGAGGGTTGAGGAGGAGGAGGAGGAGGGAGGAGGAGGAGGAGGAGGAGGGAGGAGAGGGTTGAGGAGGAGGAGGAGGAGGAG